>QLOD02000010.1:16989209-17000056 GCA_003260245.2 Sideroxylon spinosum | reverse complement strand
GGGTTTAGTAGTTGACATGCGTGATGTTTGGATGGTTCCTTGCAAGTCTGCATATTTAGCAGGCATTTTTTCACACATATGAAGAAGCACGTATACAAACATTTCTGCAAATTTGGTTTAAACATTATTGAGCAGTTATTTGGGAAAATTATTTGTTCTTTATTAGTTTAGATGCTTTCCTCTGTGATTTATTGAAAAAATTAATGTTGGTACTTGTGAAGGTATACACAAAATGTGGTAGACGTGCTATGCCAACCATAATGATGGGATCTGCGGCAGTCTTCATTGATTGTGATGAGTGTTGGAAGTTGATGGTTGTCACAAGGAAGGGATCTTTATATGTATGGGATCTATTCAACTCGAAATGTCTCCTCCATGATTCCTTGGCTTCGTTGGTTAGTTCAGATCCAAAGTCATCTGCTAAAGATGCAGGTAACCTTCAAAAATAAAAATTAAAATAAAAAACTTGGGATTTGGATTATAAAGATATATTATTTTTTAGATGCAAAGTGGTTGGCTAAAAACTATTTCTTTGTCGGTGTTTAAAATGTCTCTCTATATTAATAAAATTTATGAGAGCCAATGATGTGGCTGAGTGACTAGTTTTTTTAGTTGTCTCAACATAGATTTTACGTGTTGATTCAATTTCGAACACCCGTCTGCTTTAATGCTTTACTAAGAGCCCGATCTTGGACTCTAGATGGTTCTACGTGTTTCAGTGTGTTTTATAAGGCCTAGAGATTGCTTTTATTTGCATAAAGCTACTTTAGCATGTACAAATGAATAAAAGTTGAGCGAGATATTGTGTGGGGCTTTAAAAAAATTAATAATTTTTCTTCTCTGTACCTATCCTTGTTTCCCACTTCTCTCTATTTTCTTATATGTCTCTCTGTTATCTTTTACTCAAGCCATCTAGTTCATGCCCTCTGCCTTGCTTATCTCCTCTTTTTCCTCTCCCCATTTTCTCCTTTTGTGAATGAGAGGCTTTTAGAATAAGGATTACTCTCATCTTTAGTTCTATATTTTTCATCTTCCTGCGCTTTTTTCACTTATATTAACAGGAAGTTTAGCATATTTATTCATCCACCTGCAGGAGAGGAGTCACATTGATATTGGTTTTGAGCTTTACATATAAAATAGGGTAAATTACAATCTGCACCTTTACACTTTACACCAAGTTGCACTTTTGTCCCTTTCCTTCTGTTAAATTCATTGGCAAAAAATGACATGCGTCAATCACACATGATGGGCATGTTGCATTTTCTCTGAAATTTACATAATGATGGTTGACGGAAGGTTCAAATTTGAACTTGACCACGTAAGTGATTAAGTGTTACAATCAAAAGTTAGGGACCAAAATGATTTAGTGTAAAGTGCATGGAAATTGTAATTTACTCTATAAAATAATTAAAAAAGGGTAGGTCAGTGCATGAGTCTCTTGCCGCTGTAGTTGTGCATTTGATGTGGATGGTTTATAATCTATTTTTTTTTTTTTTTTTTGGGCCGATCTGTTTATAGGCGCTATCAAAATCATATCTGCAAAGTTATCAAAATCTGGTTTTCCTCTCGTTGTTCTAGCCACACGTCATGCTTTCCTCTTTGATATGAGTCTCAAGTGTTGGCTGAGGGTTGCAGATGACTGCTTCCCTGCATCAAACTTTGCAAGCTCATGGAATTTGGGTTCAATTCAGAGTGGGGAGCTGGCTGCCTTACAGGTGGATGTGCGGAAGTTCTTGGCCAGAAAACCTGGTTGGAGCAGGTTTGTGTGCATTGTGAAAATTTTAATAAGCCACAGCTGTGCCGGATAATGCTTACTTAGTATGCTGTTTCTTTGACAAGTAAAATACCACTAAACATGCATTGTATCATATTGAAGGGTTAAATGGAAATAAAAGGACATCATCTACTAAGGTTTAAATTGGGAAATGCCTTATAGCTGTTGTTAGTATTACCATTTATATTACTGGTACTTTTTTCTCTACTACAGTGTGTGGGTGGTTCAGAGCAATGAACACTCAGTTGACATCAGGGCATCTATCCACAAGCACTTCTTTATTATAGGATAAACCCATGGTTGGCCCCACATTACTTGTCAATCGGGCTGAATGTCCCAGTTTTGGCCCTGGCCCAGACCCAATCTGATAATATTGGATCAGACCTGACAAACCAATCTGTGACCTAACAGATCCAGATCCATCGGATATTTGATAATCTTGGACCATACCTTGCAGAACCGATCCATGACCTGTTAGATCCCAAATCCATCTCAATTGATCCGCTGGACCCGATTACAAATGGAACCGAAAAAATAACCTGTTGTCAATCTCATATATAGTTGTGTTTGGTATACTGATACAAAGACAACAAAATTATACACGCACATAACAAACACAAAGAAAGTAATTGAATGAAGTAAAAAAATTGTTATTTGGGCTATGCGATGAAAATATGACATACATTTCAACATATAAATGCACAGATTATGGAAAAGGAAATGCAAATACCCACCTCTGTCGATCAAAAATCAAATGGTACCTGATGAGGAGTTGGGAATGGTTGTTGTGTTGCGGTTCGTCCTCAAATTTTATTTTGCAGTTTCAAACTCGGACTCGATTGGTTGTTAATGCTCTGCTTGACATTATTGTGTGAATGTTGAAAAGCACGAACACAATACAGTAGAGAAGAGGAGGCCAATTGACAAATTTATATATACATTAAAGAAGAGAAGACTTATTTTCCAAAACAGATCAGATTTAGGTCCTACTAGGCTAGATACTTTTATTTTCGGATCTGGATCAAAGTGTTGCTATTGGATCTGGTTTGGGACTTGATTTTTGGGATTTAATTCGGACCTGGCCTGATGATAGGCCTAACTGTCAAAAATGGTATGGAGTGCTAGTTGGGGCCATGGTCCCTCCAAAATTTCTGAAATTTTGTTGCTGATATCCTTTAGGGTTTTGAATATTTATGGCACAAATAATGTGTTGGCCCTTCAAATTTTTTAGAAAATTTTTCTTGGCCCCTCTCGACAAAAGTTTTAGGGCATTGCTTGTTAATGAGTTGAATGATAAGGAATAAATTGCTGAACTCCTTAAAACAAAAATCCAAAGTCATGTGCTTTAGCTTGTGTATTGGTATATGTTGTTGTCTCCTCCTGTGTAAACCCTCAAGACAAGGGCAAATATTCATATATTTAATATAACTATTTGATTTTATAAGATAAGATTGTATTTACGAGGTGCCATTATGAGTATTTTGTGCATAAAATATAGGTTTTATATATAATTATGTGATTGCTTGATATTATTGTATGGATGATCAATTGTATATGTGTGAGTTTGAGATGCATATATCATATGAGTTTGAGATGCATATTTCATACTTTTGCTCAAGTGTCAAGTTTCTGACATGGATTGTTGTCCATTCAGAAGAGTCTTATGTAATATGGATTCCAGTTCTCAATATGTCTAGAACTGTTTGTGGCATAACCATGTGAATTCCAAACGGGGACACAATAATGGACCATGGCTCTTATTTACTTGTCCAAATTTTATAAGAAAGAAAAAGGAAAAGAGAATGGAGCATAGCTCCCTGGAAACTTGCTAGTAATAACTATCTCACTACCTTCCTGTTTCCAAGCAAACACTCCCCCCCCCCTCTCTCTCAAAACCAAAAAAACCACACACATGCATCTTTGCACGCGCGCACCCAAAAAAAAAAAAAAAAAAAAAAACCCACCCAATTAGGAGGCATTTTTGCTTGTGCGGTGAAGAGAACCCCTTGGTAAGAAACCTTAGTACACCAGCTCTGCTCTTGCATGTGAATAACCAATCCTATCCCTTCTAAATATCCTGTAGTAAAATTTTGAACTTAGCATGTCATCTTTGTAACCTTGACTTGTTAGAACTATGTAAACCTTGGTAAATGGGTGTCCATGCACAAGATGAAGGGGGCTGAAGTCAGCCGAAAGCGGTGCTGTTTGACGTGATTTTCAAATTTCCTTTTTAGGTGTGTTGATGTGATTCTAACAGCACCATACCATCTCTTTTGCTCTAAAAAAAAAAGAAATAAATAACTAAATCAATAAAAAATAAAATATTATGCACTTGATTTTATTTATTTATTTTTTTCCATCTCACACGCTAGCTTATTTCTAACATTTTGTTTAAATGATATTGTTTAGAGTTACACATACATCTGTTTAATATTTGAGTCATAACACTTACACTTTTCAATATTTAAAAATTATATTTGCGTTGTTTACTTTAAAATATTGTTAATATTAGCATCGTTTCCGTTAAAATTTAACAGAAAATGTCAAATTAACCATAATTTTAGGTACTTTTTTATTTTATCGTTCCTTTTCTTACATATTCATTAATTGTTTTTTACAAAAATTATCAAATTTTGTTTACTTAATTTTAAAGATTTTTATTAAAAAAAAACTAACGAAAAAGTGAAAGGGAGAGCTGTAGAATAAAAAAAAATAGAAAAAAAAAAAAAACACAAAATTTTGGTTAGTTTGATATTTTTTTTTAATTTTTTTTTAAAGTTTTAATTGTTGATTTAATGTAAAGTGTTAATGTTAGCAATATTTTATTATAAAAGAGGCAAATATAATCTTTGAATATTGATAGATGTGAGTGTAATTGGCCAATATTAATGAAAAGTAGGTATAATTTATCCTATTAGTTATTATAAATAATACAAAATTAGATAAATTTTTTGACCATATTATTTTGTTTCCATTTTTTTGATAATTTTTTTAGTTAAATAAATTTTTTTAATAAACTATAATTAATAATAGGATAAGTTACCCCTTTTCATTAATAGTGGAAAATTACATTCACATCTATTAATATCCAAAGATTATATTACCTCTTTTATTTTAAAATGTTGTTAACATTAATCATTTTCAACAAATCAACAATTAAAACTTAAAAAAAAAAAATACTAAAGTAGCCAAAATTTTGTGTTTTTTTTTTTTTTTACTGCCCTCTCCTTCACATTTTCGTCAATTTGTTTTTATAACAATCTTTAAAATTAAGTAAACAAAATTTGATAATTTTTGTAAAAGAAAATAATTAATGAATATGTAAGATAAGGAGGGATAAAATAAGAGAAGCACCTAAAATTATGATTAGTTTGATTTTGTTGTTAAATTTTAACGGAAGTAAGGTCAATATTACAATATGTTAAAATAAAAACGTAAGTATAATTTTCAAATGTTGAAAAGTATAAGTATAATTACCTAAATATTAAACATATTTATGTGTAATTGACTCTAAATAATATTATTTAAACGGAATGTTGGAAATAACCTAGCGCGTGAGCTGAAAAAAATAAATAAAATCAAGTGTATAATAATTTGTTTATTTATTGATTTAATTTTTTTAAGAGCAAAAGAGAAGGTGTGGTTTCGTCAGAATCACATCAACATACTCAAAAAGGAAAATTGAAAATCGCATCAAAGTGAAAAACATAAGAAACGGCACCTTTTTTGGCTGACTTAGCCCCTGCAGTTGGGGACTTCACCCCCCCCCCCCCAAAAAAAAAATAAATGAAAAAAATAAAATAAAAACAAAAACCAATTAGGAAGCATGTGCCCTTGTATGGCAAAAAGAACCACTTTGTAAGAACTCTCACTACACCAGATGTGCTAGTTAAATTTGCACTTAAGAATGGCATCATTTGTAACCTCGACTTCTGGAGAACCATGCTAACCTTGGAAAAGAGGTGTTGTATGGTTTCATAACTCATATCCTTCATCATGGGCCTTCCATCTCAAATGTTATCTACCATGTGTGATAACTGAATTTTATTGCATAATTCATTAATTTCAGTCTTACAACCCAGCCTCATATAAACTTCACATGAACTTATATTGATCTAATTTTAGTTTCTGCTTAGAAATAGGATGCCAGGCTGTTACCATACTTAATAATTTCAATTTATTCACAATGATCACAATATAATTTACACAATTTTCGTTTCTGATTCAACATTTTCTGAATCTCGTCATATCAATGAAGTGTATAATCCTTATTAAAAATGTTGTTGCTGCAAGAGTTTCACTGTATGGTTGTTGCTGGTACAGGGTAACTGATGATGGAGTCCAGACACGTGCTCATTTGGAAGCTCAGATGGCATCTGCACTGGCATTGAAGTCTCCTAGTGAATATCGCCAGTGTCTTCTTTCCTACATACGATTTCTGGCAAGGTGGTTGTGTTTCTGCTTCTGTAGTGCATACATGAGTGAACTCTTCACTTGCGCTGGCTAAAAATTCTGTCATTCTGACCCTGTGGACTGCTATTTTTATTTTATTTATTTAATTTTTTGATTTGGAAAACCTCACATGAAGCATTTGAACTTGTTTGAGTGGAATGTATATGATGGTAAATATGTATTTAAAGTATATTCAAGTACATAAATTGAGTACTGGGCATGGTTTAGATGGTTTCCCTGACCATTTACAAATTTAAAAAGTTATCTGTAATTATCAATAGACTGTAACATATCATGATGACAGTTCTATTACTTATGAAAAACCATGATGACAGTATCCTTAATGGATGAAATTCATGCATTTTGAGAGATGGTATCATAATTCCTCTCATGTATCACCACTCTATTAACCAATGCGAGGATAGTCAAATGTAAGTACCGACTTACACAAATCCTCTACATGTTTGTATGTTTAAACTTTAATTTAGAAAACTATGTACAGAACATCTTTTGTTTCAATGATTTCATTGATTTCAGATATTAATTAGTTAGCTTCTTTGAGTAAAAGTAAATGGATGCATAAGGATTTGCTTTCAGGGTTATTCATGTCGAGCAGATAGTGACTCTCTATTATGCAGAGGAATAATTTGTTTTATTATTTGGATTGCAGAGAAGCAGATGAGTCCCGTTTACGAGAAGTTTGTGAAAGCTTTCTTGGACCTCCCACTGGGATGGCTGAAGCTGTATCGTCAGATCCTAAGAACCTGGCATGGGATCCTTGTGTATTGGTAAGGCTACTTGTATCTTTTATTCAAATGTTTTATGCATGTTTTCAGATAGTAGAATACTGGGCAGATTTCTTAAGAATCTTCACTGAGAACTTGTCATCATTTAAAAATTTCAAATGCTCATCCAATGTGTTTTCATCTTTCTAACATTTATCCAATTTTGTGACCTGCATACTTCCCAAAGATCTATAATCTATGTTCAATTGTCTCTGTTCTTCTGAATTGTCACTGTGTTGTTACTATTAGGATTCATTAAGGTCCTAATTGATGTGAATTCACTTGAGTTATTAAATAAAAAACAGGAGAGTTAGAAAGGGGAAAAGGCAGAGAAGAGTAAGTGTGGGGACAAGTTCCAAGGATAGAAACGTGTGGAGTGAAAAACAAGGAGAGCAGATATGAGAGAACGATTGAGGAAAAAGGAGAGTGCGCCAAACCAAACCAAACCAAACTAAGTCTTTTCCCACTAAATGGGGGAGATAAGAGAGTGCACCAAAAAAATAAAAAAAAAAAGAGGAAGGGCAATTGGTGATTTAGAAGTGCTTATTGTTGCGTGCAAATATATATATAGAAAGACAGAAGAAAGTTTGTGGTTTCAAATATGAATATGCTCATCTATTTATTATTCTCATGACTGCCAGTTGGGGCATATCTATTGTAGTTGCATCAGATATATAACCCAAATCAACATTGACACACCAACTTCCAATCCTCCAATCGTAGCTTAAGAACATTGATGTATATGGATTAGGGGCCTTGTAACAAAATGGAAATGGCAATGCTGTAGGTGTCAATACCTAGAGCCACGGTTTATGTGAATGGTGATACAAATTGATACCGGAGGTCTTCCTATTCTTCAAGTTTAGTCCAAGTGTCAGCATTGGGACTCAAAATTTTACATTCAAAGAAAATGTTAGCAGTCCTGATTTTTGGGTCAATTTCGCAGCAATGCCATTAACTACTGGAACCCTTTTGGCGGTCAAATCTGGTATCATTGGAAAGATCTATGAATCTAGTTTCCAACCAAAAAAAAAAAAAAAATGGTGCATCATTTGCATTTTTCTATAGGGACTTGTGGCCTTTTCATAAAGTGCGCTTTTGTTGACTGTTCAACTGAGGCCAACTGAGAATTCTGCAACTTTTGGCATTTTTTTGTGTTTTTTCTTCATCAGTCTTTCTTGAGACTTTACCTACTGTTTTTGTAGTTTTATTAAGTGTCTTTTAAGCTTCTAAACCTCATTAATTAGGTGCATTGATCATGGTTAGTGTTGGTTGATATTTCTTGTAGTTTGAAAGTTGTGTTGCATTATTGGCTGGAGGTTGTCCATGCCTATATAACGAGTCCATAGCCATGTAATCTAGGCAGAAAGGGAATGAATGATATCTTAGCCTTTGGCTTTTCAGAAGAAGGATTTCTTCTTGTTATCTTTACTCCTAGCTCTCTTGGTGGAACTCCAATTGAGTGGTTTGTTACCCAAGTCTTTGCTTGTGATTTCTCCTCGCTTCTCCAACTTTCCGGCATCACAAATGTTCTATAAGTTTATTTGGTACTTGCAAGGTCATGGGCTTTGTAAAATACTAAAAGCAAAAAACAGCGAAAGTCCGTATTTAGAAAATTTTTATTCCCCATATATTAGCACACAAGCTTTCTTCTTGAAGCTCTATGACATCTTAAAACAAAACATTATCGCAAAAATTACTTCTAAAATTATGAAGACTTACACAAATTTAGACAAATCTGCTATATTAAATAACTACTCTAGTATTATAAAAAATACAAAATAGGCGAACTAACCCAACCACTGGACTTCGTGTTCTCATCATTAGTAGTAGTACAACCTATGGTTGATATATTATCGGTATGGAGGCACACTGTACTTTTGTTTGGGCATTTTACTTTACCATTTGTGCCACCATTCACATAAACCGTGGCTCTGGGTATTGACACCTGAAGTGCTGCATTGCAATTTCCATTTTGTTTCGAGGCCTTTAAACTATATACATTAATGTTCTTAAACTACGAGTGGACAATTGGAAGTTGGTTTGTCAGACAATGTTGATTTGGGTTATGTATGTGACGCAACTACATTAGGTACCGTCCCATTGGGAGGCATGAGAATAATAATAGATGAGTATGTTCATCTTTGTAACCACAAACTTTCTTTTGTTTTTCTCTATATGTACACACACAACAATGAGCACTTCTAGATCACGAATTGTACTAAAATATTAAACTATTAGAAAATAGGCCTAAAAATGTATATTAAGCTATTTCAACACCCCTCTCACGTGCGACCCTGACTCACACGTAGGTTATAAACAAACAATCAAATCAAACAAGATGCACCAATACAAATTGACTAGAGTGCACTGAACAAATGGGGAATATATATTAATAACAAGACTTGAATCCAAGATTTTCTGGAATCAGAGCTGATATCATGTTAAATCACCAATCATCCTAGAAGCTTAAGTTGTAAGGAAATGTGTTAACATTGTGTATCAAACTATTTCAATAAGCACCAATATACTTTTGTATCCCATTTTGTTGTGCACTTGTTGCAAATTTAATGCAATAGCAATTGCATCCTAGAGAAGACCCATCCTGAGTAAAACACTATGAAGGCTTGAGCTTCTTCCTAATATTGCATTTTACTTTACTTGAGAAATGTGTCCAGGATAATTCTAGGTGCTTTAGCTGTTTTAATTTTGTGTTTGATGGCTATGAAGCATGGATACTTGAAAGTAGCTGCTTTATCCATGTTCAACGTGTGTTGGGACAATCATACTCATCGTTAATGATGTATTGAAAAGTAATTTTCTTTATTGTAATTCAATATAGAATTTTTTATCATATCTTTTTTTTGTAGCTATAGTATCTTAAGTAATGTTTCAGTTACAAATTAACATTTTGAATTAATGTTAGATTATAAATATTTTTGTTGGTTTTTAGATACTATAGTAATACATTTAGTTAATAGAATCCGTATAAAAATAGTTTAAGTTGTATTCCCCCATGTCACATCCTCACATCGATGTTATAGTAAATACAGTCAGCTATACAATCCATATAAAGTAGTATTTTTGGTCGTACCTCCTCATGTCGTATCCTCATTTTGTACTCCCTGCTAGCATTGTCTTCATTTTTTGTGTCCATGTCCGGATCTGTCCTCAGATTTATGGTATATTTTGTTCATAGTTTTAAACTATCTAATATGCTTATGAATGAGTGTTGGATACGGGCACACATCTAAGGGTCAGATTCATTAACTCTCTTATTCAATGATATGGGATATTGGAAAATATTCATATATTTAGTGTAATTATTTTATTTTATAGGAAAATATGGTATTTAAAAAGTGTTATTAGAGTATTTCATGCATAAAATATTACTTTAATGCATAATTATGTGCTAAAATTGAATTGCTAGATATTCAATTATATATAGGACACATATACCATATATCATAACTGCATACCTTCATTAGAGTTGGACACCCTCCCCCCCCCCCCCCCCCCGGGGGGGGGGGGAACGATATCGATGAGTTAAGCCGTGTAGTTTCTAATAACTGCAGACCTTGTTTATGCAGTTATTAATTGAACATCTTGTGGTTAATTTGCTCGGTTAAGTTAGGGTTTGCATGTAAGTTGTTGGTTCTTCAGTTAGTTTGGTTGGGTTGAATGTCTTCTAGAAATTTTAAGAGCCATGTTTGCATGTTAACGGCATCATTTATATGTCCATATCCTCAATTTTAAGGGCCTGGTTTGGATGGCCAAACTTTAATAAACTTATACAAACTTCTTGCCATTTTTGTTTTTTGTGTGTTTTTTTTTTT
>QLOD02000010.1:16965146-16976270 GCA_003260245.2 Sideroxylon spinosum | reverse complement strand
ACTCTTTATTTTGAGCTGGGTTTCCTTTCTAGATAAATGATCACTCACATCTTTATAGGCCCTTAGGCCCTTTACACTGACTAGATCATCATCATCACGAAATAAGCTCTTGATCTGAGTTAAGTTCCTCTTGTGATTGATACTCTTTCACTTACGCTAAGCGCATCCTCAGTTATCATAGTTTGGAGCTAAGCTCAATCCCTTCCTTGGTCTGGCGCCAAGCGCCAACTATCTTTTTATCTGGAGCCAAGCTCCATTCCTTCCCTAGTCTAGTGCTAAGCGCCAACTATCTCTTTATCTGGAGCAAAGCTCTATTTTTTCCTTAGTTTGGCACCAAGTGCCAACTACCTCATTCATTTGAAGCTAAGCTTCATTCTTTTCCTAGACTGGCTCCAAAGTGCCAACTACCTCCTTTATCTGGAGCTAAGCTTCATTCTTTTCCTAGTCTGGCACCAAAGTGCCAACTACCTCTTTATCTGGAGCTAAACTCCAATCCTTTCCTCGTCTGGCACTAAGCACCAACTATTTCTTTGTCTAGAACATAAGCTCCATCCTTTTTTTAGTTATGTGCCAAGCACTAATTATCTCCTTGACTGGAGCTAAACTCCTTTCCATAGTTCAAACCAGTGTAAGGTTATATTGACCTGATCCCTTTAAAAGGGTACTAAGGCAGCTTGAGCAGAAGGCTTGAGTTCGGTCATCCTCTCTTAATTGTTCAAACTAGGCTATAGCTATGTAGACTTAATCCCTTCAAAAGGGTACGCTAGTAACTCGAGCAGAAGGCTTAGGTCTGGTCATCCCATCACAGTTCAAACCAATTCAAACTTATGTAACCTGATTGCTTAAAAGAGTATGTAGGCAGCTCAGGCAGAGGGCTTGAGTTTAGTCACCCCAGTGTAAGGCACTACCTTAGAACTAGGATCCTTTTCCTAGGTTTCATTCTCCAATTAACCATTTCCCAATTATGTGTTGAGCACTAACTGTCATTTTTTTCTAGTAGAACTAAGACTCTTCATCCCATATCAGGAGGAAAACACCTTCACACTAATCCAATATACAGTACTAACCTTATTGATCACCTTCTTATACCTATTTGCACATCACATCTACACTAGGCACTGTCCCAGAGTTACGTCGACTTGCTCCCTTAGAAGGGTACGTAGGCAGTTTGAGTAGATAGTTTGAGTGCGGTCTTCACGGTCTTTATAGACCATCACCTACACCAGATGCCAACTTAAAATCAGAACTAGGCTTTCACATCTGCATACTAGTTCACTTCACATATAGTTCGGACCACCTTGAACTACAATTGACCTAATCTATTCACAGGGAATGTAGGCATATAGCTTGAGTTCGGTCATCTTGGTCTTCAAAGACCATCCTCTAATACACACCATTTCTCAGCAAATATACACCCTTACATAAGGACCATATAAGTCCTCACACCTTAGTCTTTATATGTAGAACCCCTAGGGTGTATCACTGCTATACAGATGCTACACTACATCTACACAAACAAGCTAAGCTCAGCCATCTCGCATTTCATACATCATTTGCATTGATGAGTTGTATGCTATTAATCATCATAAACTGAAGTATTACATTGTGAGACCATTACTGTAAATAGTAGAAAGGGACTTTGGATATCCATAGGTATCCAAACGTAATGGTTTACGTGCATAGCTGAACCCCTGGATCCACTATCTTTGGTTGCATAGACTAGTTGAGAGTCACTAAAAAGGGCCATTTATCACATCTTTCAAAAACATAATAAAAACATGTTAAATTATAATCAAAACTCGATTCCTTGACATAACTATTTTTTAAAGTGTCAGGCAATGACTCTTAATCTCTATAATCAAAGCCTTATTTCATAATAAAAACATATTTTTATCATTTGTGTGATTTCGGATGCACCATGTCACAATATAGACTCACGACCCATGCTCGTTGACTCTAGTGCTTGGATCCGATCGCGACAAGGAGCAATAGTTAAATAATTTATACATATCTAGATTTCGCATTCAAGAAACAAAAAACTAATGGAATATAAGGTCTTAAAAACACTAATGTAGCTAGGTTTACAGACATGAATAGCCCTATCAAAAGGTACTTGATAAATAACACGAAATCAGCACCTAATAAATAGCCTAAATACTACTTTTTTGAAGTTCAAAACCAGTTTGTTGATCTAGTCCTGACCCTCTATGGCCCTATTCTGAGAGCCCCTTCCACCCATGCCTATACCACCTATACCCTCTAAGCCATCAAACAGTGACTTAAAAGAGATCAAAGGGATTGCTGATATCCTATTATAATGAAACATTCCAGATTAGAAAAGAATGTGTAGTTAGACTTAATAGATAACATAAAAAATGTAGTTATTTATAATTGTTTATTTTCTTTCTAGTAAAGGACCCCTATGTCCATTCCCACACCTTTGAGCCCAGCTTCTCCGTACTTGTCATATACGATACATTTATCATCATCTGACGAAACCTGTAATACATGTATTTTGTTAATGAATCATATTCTCAAATAGTCCAGTGCAATTAGACTTGCCACTTCTAAACTAGAAATCATCAAGTAGAATAACACGTGTAATGAGCCATAAGTTTACCTCATAAGCATTACTGATCTCCTTAAAAGTTTGCTTTACCTAAGGTTTTCTGCAGGGAAGAAAGAAGAAAAAAGTTCAAACAAAACATTTTACTACAATCAGGAAGCATAGGTGGACAACTATCCCGGAGCCATAAAAAATAAAACAGCTAAGGTTTTCAAATTAATGACCTTCCATCTAAAGCAAAAGCATGTACCATCCAGCAAGAATCATGCAGCATACAAAAACTAGAGACATGACATATGCCATTAATAGCCTAGGAAGCTCAAGACCATTTAGCTCTCATAACGGTGATTGTAATTCAAATTATATCAAAAAAGTTTTTGTGCATGTAGGAAAAACATATAGACTAACACAGCAACAAGAAAAATTTAATTAATAGGTATTTCCTTAATTCCAATTGCGTGAAAGCAAATGTTTAACAATATTGAGCAACAAAAAGAAACATATATGTCAATAAAATAAACTAAAAGGCAATAGAAAAGAATAATGCAATAAACCACAACCACAGCCACAATCAATTAGTACAATGTAGGTTGTGTTTACCAAAAAAATAAAAATAACAATAAAACAACTTTATCGTAATAAGCACCAACAATTAGCTGGCCCAAGCATTAACTCAGTCGTACCAAACTACAAAACATCTTGACCATCTTCAACATCACCATAACCTAGACATAATAATTAGATTTCAGAATATGAAAAACCTTCTTAGCCAACTCATATATGACACGAATCTATGATATATCAGACTTCGATACTTAATTAACGAAGAAAACCAATCAAGTTCTCTACAAAAATGAAAGAAAGAACCGTACCTGATAGCCAATTTCATAGTTGAAATTGTAATATCCAATGCTTAATTTGCACATCCTTAGAAAGGGTAACCAAGAATAAGCTAAAAAAAAAAAAAATCAAAACATATAACTGCCAATCCATATAAATTCATGAGAATCATTTTTTTATGGGAAACATATAATTTAAACAAATTAAAAAACAGGTCTACTAGTACTCGAAGCATAAGAAACAAAAAAAATACAACATTCCATGAGTCAAACTAGACTAAGGAACAACTTCCCAAATCACCTTATCTATTTAAAGCAGAAATCTAATTAACTTGAAAATAAGTTAACAACGACAAAAGCATGCCAGCATCACATTACTTCGTATCATCTCTTATAGCATCACAATCCCTTGATTCAGCAGGTTAAAAACTTATAACTGCAAAACAATTAAAAAATAGTCAAATGGGATGTACCGAAACTATATATATTACCAATAAAGATTCTAGTTATACCTCCATCGAACATATATGTAGCATCATATTGTTTTCAAGAAATGGGCAAAGTGATCTTTTGCGGTTGTTTTTCTATTTACACAAATACAAAAAATCAATAATGATGATAATGATTATGATGATGATGATGATGATGATGATGATAATAGTAATAATAAGTCTAACACAATTCTCTGTAAATACAACTACATAGTTAAAATAGCATAATAAAATAATATTACTACCTTCGACTTTTTCTTCACATTATGAAGTACTCGAATCTAATCCCCCCACATATGAAAGCTTTAACAATTTCAAGAGCTAAAGAAGCATGATAAGAATCGATAACTCAACCACCAGCATTAAAAGTAGATCTAAGGCTACAATGGAGATGGGATAGCAAAGGAATATCAATTGCCATCTTGGGTAAAATTCAAAATTTAAAATTATTGGCCTTCCACCACTCTAGTACACTGAAATCGGTGTAAGAACTTGCTTGACATATATATACTCCTTACTCAAGATAAATATCAAATTTTAACTTGACTAAAAGATTGTTCTCTTTTTTTCATACATACGATATTAGTTTGGGCCAACCTAGAATCATGACTGGGAGCTAGAGTTTGTGCCACCACTAAAGAAATCCATTCCATTACTAGATGCTTCTTTACCATGTAATTGCACATGATCATCAAAAATTTCATACAAAGCTTTTTTAACTTTATCAACATTCCTTTTACAGTCGTCCTCCGAATAAATTTCAGGAAAACCCATTTCAACTCTAATAAGAAGTTTACAACCTAGATCTTGAACATTAGCAATAGATATTACCAAATTGCATCCATCCTAATATTTGTTAAACTTGTTATAACTTGAATTCCTATATTAACATAAATTGATGGAAACAAGTTTAGAATGTAATAACATGTTAAATTGATTAATGGGGGTTATTAGAGATGTGATTGGTTGAATTTTCAAAGTTAATGGACCTAAATCCTAGGTCTAGCCATTTTTAACACGAGAAGAAGTAGAAGGGCAGCCTGGTGTAAGGGGCAGGCACCCGGGTTGCCTAGGAGGGTGCTTAGCCTCTGTGTCAGGTTGATATGTTAGTTTAAGTAGTTTTCAGTTGGGGTCTCTTTACACTAAGATGTTGGAAGACTAGGAGGGTAGGGGGAGGAAGAGGCTCCTATTGAAGCTTTGGAGCCTAAGCGTATGTGTGTGTATATGTGTAGGAGAAAAAAGGGAGAAGGTTTTGGGTAGGAAGAGAAAAATTGAGAAAGGGATGAACAGAAGGAGGCCAAGGATTGGTAGGTGGTCCAAAACTCAACCGAATCCAAATTAATTTTATAAAAATGAAATTAAACTTTTGTTGAAGACATTTATGGAATCAATTTGATGATAGGATAAAAAATTGGGGTGTATGATCTACTCGAAGTTGGGAAGGTGTAACCGAGAGTTTACAATTCTTGTGTTCTACTTTGATCAAGACTTAAGGTAGGGATTTTGAGCTTCTAAATAGCATATATAGGACGTAAGGAGCCTAGAGATGTTGTTATGTTGAATGATTTGGGTTATTAAAGCATATACGTGAGCTTTGATTCAAGTGATACATGAATATGTATGCATGTATATGTTGGAACTGAGAAATTAATTTTGAAAGAATTAACTAATTAAAACTTGTTTTATTTGATCCATTAAAGCCTTATAGGTCACAGAAAACTTATAGAAATTAGAATTTTAAGATATGCATTGCATTTGATAAGGTTTGAAACCTGAATGTCTAAACCCCTAAACAAACCAAAATAGGAAAAACCACCTGGGCATAAGAGGTGCTCGGGGTCCACATACAGGCGCTCAATAATGAACAGGGAGGGGTGCTCGGGTCCTTCAATGGGGCGCTCAGACCATTCTAGAAGTGTACTATTGTTATTTTCCTATTTAAGTGGCATTTCTACTAAACACATATGGTTGTGAACTTGCTCATTGATACAAGAGATGTTTATGAATGTAAGAATTAGTTTTAGAATGTGTCTTAGGATTAAACCTTGAGAAAACTTAGTTTAAGTTTATGTTTGCCCATAGAGGGGTGCCCGGGGTCCTGAGGGGGTGCCTCGACTCGATGGGGATTCAAGGTACTATAAAGTAGAAAAGGTACAGAGATTATCCTATGGTTGAAAGATCCAAAACCTACGCAGGGATTGGTATTCATATCGATAGGTTAGTAGCTTATAACATGATGTGTATTGTGGCTGATTATGGCTCTAAATGACGATGGATTTCGGTTCATCGTTCCATTAGGTGTTGGCCCATAAATACGATGTTTAAACGCAAATGAGAATGTGGTTGTGAATTGATGATGATGAGTTATGAAAGATAATAACTAGATTAAATATTTAGATTTATGATGATGATTTTGGTATTTGATTTTAATAATGTATTATGATGACGTTGGGAGATATTATTCACATATATGATGATCTTGACACTTATTTTGATGATGTATTATGATTATGTTGGAGATGTTGATTTACCTATAATGATTGTATTTCATATTATCATTTTACAGATTATGTATGCTTTGTAAGCACAAGTGGATTAGTGCTCACGTTCTTACAGATTGTGTTGCAGGGGTTGATTCTAAGACTTAGGTAGGCATTTAGTTGGACTAGAATTTGCATAGCTATTGTAGACATTTGCATTTAATTACTTAAGTTTAAATTTCTATTTGGGACTGTAATATTATTAAATTTATCGATTTATTTCGATTGGGCTGTAAAGGCCATAAGGTCTATGTTTATTTAATTTTATGGGATATGTTGAAACATGGTAGCCTAGTATAGCTGAGCCTTTTATTTTATTTATTTTTATATATATAATGTTATTGTTATCTATTATAGAAGTTGCTCTAGGGTGGTTGTATTACTTTGATCAAGGTATTGTTGATTAGTACATGGTTTGTATGATTATTCACTTACCATTCGAGTCACGAGATTCGAGACATGACAGGTTAGTATCAGAGGTTAGGTAAGAATACCTAGGGATATTGGGAGTTCTATATTTCATAATTGTATGTTTGAATGTTATGTTTGGAATTTAATTGAACCTAATTTTTGAACTTATTGGTATTGTTAAAATTTTAGGTAAAAATGGAAAAGGGAGAAAGCAACAACTCAAAGCCCCAACCAAATGATGACATAGTGTTTCCAAAGGTCGTTGTTAAAGTGGCAACCGAATGTTTAAATGAATCTCCTCCACATAGTGATCCTGCTAGTATGACCGAGACAGTACTAGTGTCAACAACTATGAGCATGCCAGTGGTTCCTTGTTATAGGACATCTTATCAGGTTCTTTACCCAAGTCAGTATTCATACCAGTACTAGGTTCCTTATCTAGCTACCCACCCAATTCAATATCCTTATCCAGTAATGGTGGTTCATACAATGTCCACGATTGTGGCAGGTGATTCCTTAGGATGGTATTGTAGCGAACTCAAGTGAAACAAGTAATCAGAACGCATGTACTTAGGAGACCGGCACCCAAGAAATAGATAAAAGTTCTAACCGAAGGGATGGGTTGCGTGGAGCTTATGATAGGTGCACAAGCTGGGTTACATACCAATAGATTGTCCACAATGTTGTTACTTGATCTACTCCTATTGTGGTAGGAAGAAGCATTCCCATAGGTTTTGCTTGTATTTGTGAGGTTGGAGTTAGGGAAAATTTTAGAGAAAAAAAATTACATATGTTAGTTAAATGGAATGGTCATAAGGTTCATATAGTGTTGTATATGTTTTATTTTCAGTAAGTTAAAGTAGAATCAATCTAGTGTAAAATCTAGAGAACTATTTAGTGTATTAACTTTTATTAGTAATGAAATGTGACAATATTATGTTCGAACTTTATGAATTTAACTTGATACTTACAATTTTATCATTTATTATTTTTAAAAAAGAGAAACCACCATGTCGAGTTAGAGGCAAAGGTCATGATAGAGGTTGTGGTAAAGGTAGAGGAGGGCATATGCCCTATTAGATTAGGAAGAGGTTTAATGCACATGTTCAGTAAGAACAGGAAACACATCATAGCGCAGTGGCTAAAATACAACCCAATATTCAGCAGAAGGTCCTGGGAGAGGAGAAGTTGTAGTCTCAAGCACTCGATGTCGATCGCCCGTAGCCATAAATGCTGGGGTAATCTTACAACAGTTGGTGGCAATTATGGCTAAAATAGTAGAAGAACCCTGACGGGCTAACAACCATAGTTGTAAGCTAGTTCTAATACACTTAAGAGGTTCTAAAAGATGAAGCCTCTAACCTATGACGATATGGACATGGCCGAGAAATTTCTAGATGAATGCAAGAAGATTCTAGTGGCCATGGATATCATTGATCATTTGACTCGTATTACTTTGATGAGATTTCAGTTAGTAAGACGATATCAGCATGGTGAGCTAGTATGAAGGATTTGAGAGAATCAATAAGACTTACTCAAGATAGATTTAAGGAGAAGTTTAGAGATAACTTATTTTCTTAGTCTTAGAGAGATGCTAAAAGGGAAGGATTTACTAGTTTGATACAAGGGACTATGTCAGTATTGGAGTACAAGAGGAAGTTTTTTTATTTATCTAAGTATGCACCAAAACTTGTTTCCACCATCCATCTGACTTGTAGAAAATTCGAGTGAGGGGTGAGACCAGCTTTGAGAAATAGGATGGTGTTGTTAGGACTAGAGGATTATGAGGCCTTGATTAATAGGGTAATGACCGTAGAGAGAACTATTTCTTTGCCCATCATCCAACAAAAGTCGTAGACAAATATCGAGCTAAATATTTAATCGTAACTATTGATACTCAAGTTGTAACTGTAGTTTCATAGCTCCTTCAATGTTTCACCTACAGTTAATAATAAGCGGAAACCAAAATCTATGGGCTCATTTGGTAATGTTGTCGTCTTCCATTTAAGTTTAACTATTTATATTTTTAAATTTTTGTCTTTCGTTCTCATTTTTTTCTGAAATTAAAATTGAAATTATGTTTGGAAATGTAATTTTATTTATAGTAATTAATTTATATTTTAATATAATATTTAACCTTGTTTTTTAAAAATTAATTGAAGTTAATAAAATATATTTCATATTAATTAATTTAAATTAATTAATTAAATTATGTTAATAATATTATTTATTAAAAATAATTGACTAAAATAAGTTTCATATTAACTTAATTAATTAAATTTAGCAAAATTATCTAAATTAAATTAATTATTATTTTAATTAATTAACTAAATTATTTTATTAATAATAATTTAATAAAGTATATTTCATAATAATTTAATTATTTAAATTAATTAATTATATTGAATTAAATAATTAAATTAATTAAATTATTCATTAAAAATGATTTTAGTTTAATAAAATATTTGAATAAAACCAAAATAATCTTTCGCGCTCTCAGTTCCCTTCGGTACTTGAAATAACCCTTATTCTCACCCTCCCCCACTGTCACACCCTCCCGCTGTCTTCTCCGGCGACCCATCAACACCTACAGTCGACGCACCAACGCTTCCCATAGTACTGCTAATTGAAACAATAAGAGGTCCATAACTCCCATGTGCGACAGATTTTTTCGTTCTGGTTCGATTGCCTGAAGAATTCGCAGGAATGAAAATGCCATTCTCAGTTATAGCGTATGGTTGCCCCTATTGTGCGCCTTTAAAGTACTCCCTCTCATGCTTTGCTCCCTGTTCCTACCACTACCACCACCATCACCACAGCCACCGCCTTCGTCTAGCTCAGCCGCCTTTTGCTACCGCAAAAACTGCCTCATCTTCTTGTAATCTTCGGAAACCTAATATCTGCACGGGGAACTCGAGATATTCGTTGAGTAGTGAATTCTTTTGACCCACCAATGATTGTCATTTAGAGTGTGCTGTGGGAATGGTTGAACAATGATGGTTGATTAGGGATGTCTTAATCAGAAAACAGAAGTTATTAGGGGGTTTTGCTGTTTCGGTAACTGAGAAAATGCCTCCTATCCCTTTTTCATTAACACTAATTCAAAATGGGTCTACTTTTATTTTTGGTTTCAACGTTGGCAGGCTGTAGAATACCGCAAAATAAATTATTATAAAGTCAGTTGATCGGCGAGGAGCAACTGGAGACCCTCTTCCATCCCCTTCATAGTGTCGACATTCTCGTCGTACAAATTAGGTATATATCCTATGAAACTTGTTCAACTGTTTTTTCTTACGTTTTGATGCATTGAATATGTGAGAGCTTGCTATAATTTGTGGTGAAACTATATTTGAAGTTGTCTCAAAGTCTGATGGATTCGGTTGTGTTTGGTTAATGTGTTAGCTTTCAGTTTTGAAAATGGAGCAATTTGTGGGGAAACTATATTTGAAGTTTTGTTGGGTGGATCATGTTTTAAGAGTTCTATTTTTTTTTTGGTCAAAATATGTACTTTGTTTGGCTTGATGTTCTGTTTCTATGCATGCTTGTCAGACCTTTTTCTAAACTCTGACTCTCAAATACCAGTTGGTGTGGGTCAAGAGAAATGGAAAGTATTTAGGGGTTGTTTGGCATTGTTTTCTTCTATTAAAAACAAGAAATAGTACAATGTAAAAATCCCACGCGCGCGCACGCAACATGAAGAAAAAAAAAAGAAAATAGAGTTTTGATTTCCTTCCGCTTGGGTTTCACTCTAATTCTACAGCTTGAAAAAAAATGCAATGTTTGTTTTGTTAGACAAAGGTTGACTTTTTACGACGTGAATTCTGGAGTAGAAATTCTCTTTGTCTGCATGAATGAGCTTGATATACTGGTCGTTTGCTTTATTCATTTGCGTTGGGTTCTCAATTTTTACTTAAATGTGATTTAAAATTTTACTGTAGTAAACAAATATGGGAGGCAGTAATAAAATCAAACTGAACGGCTCGATTGGATGGTGCTAAAATTTAAGGGAGATAAATTTTAGAGGAGGTATAAAATAAGAGGGTATCATTTTTAAAGGGTTGGCCCACATTGATGTGATGTTTATGGAGGGGGTAACTTTTGACTTAGTTTGGATATTTTATAAATAAAAGGGATGAATGATAGAAAGTAGTCAAATGACTCTTTTGCCATGTAATGTCCTAAACTTTGTTATCCATTAATTTAAATATTAAATTACAAAACCAACTTTATTTAATTATTTTTGGACAATTTGAAGTTGTGTTATTTATTTCATTGAA
>QLOD02000010.1:16833682-16864866 GCA_003260245.2 Sideroxylon spinosum | reverse complement strand
ACCACCTAATTAAAATTAATCTAATAACAAGTGTCGCCCTAAATCATCACCTAAAATCAAGAAATTGAATCTAACTCGACCCGGACTCAAACCGGTTCATTTTGCTACACTTGACTCCTGCACTTACGATAACCAAGCAATTTTGGCGCCGTTGCTGGGGAGTTAGTAGGGTAACGGTATAGGACTTGGGTTAACTTGTTAACAAGGTTAATTTTTGGACCTTTTTTATTTATTTTATTATTTTTTTCTCTTTTTCTAAAAATAAAAATAAAAAATCAGTGCATTCATTTTGTTCTTTTCCTATCATCATAGCTTTATCACCATCCGATCTACCACCACGTAATCTAGCTGAGGAGGATGATAGTGTCAATGGTGATGGACGCCATTACCAAGACCCACCCGTGCATCGCACTCTTAGAGACCATCTCCACCCTGAGAGGTAAAGCATCCCATCTTGTGTCATCTTGCCTCTTAACCAACAAGTTTTCCATCTTAAGCTCGAAATGATTCAATTGTTTCTAACTTTCCATGGTATGGATTCTGAGAATCCGTACCTACACATTAAAGAATTTGAGGAAGTATGTGGGACTTTTATAGACCGAAATTGCACCGAAAACTCTATCCAACTTAAATTATTCCCATTTTCCCTAAAGGATAAAGCTAAAATATGGCTTAATTCTTTGAGACCTAGGTTAATAAGGACTTGGCGTGAAATGCCAGCCGCTTTCCTAAAAAACTTTTTCCCAGCCCATAGGAAGGCAGCGTTGCAACGCCAAATGATGAATTTCACTTGTATGTCCAATGAGAGTTTCTACCAAGCTTGGGAGAGGTTTAAGGACTTGACCAACCTATGTCCCCACCATGGTTTTGAGGTTTGGAGATTGGTGAGTTTCCTCTTTGACTCACTAACACCTAGCTTCAAGCAACTTGTCACCACAATGTGTAATGGTGAATTCTATGAGAATGAGCCAGAGGAAGCATTTAAATTTTTTGATCAATTGGCAGAAAACACCAAGCAATGGGAAACACCCATCCCAATGCTTAAAGTACCTAGGGGAGCATCACCTAGTGGTAAATTCCATCTCAAAGAGACTGATGACCGCTAAGCTAAACCAGCTTCTTTAGCTAGAAAAGTAGAGTCTCTCGAGGTTGAAAAAGTGAATGCAATAAATGAGCATAAGTTGGAATCCAATTGTGCAATTTGTGAGACTACTGGGCATTTTACGGATGAGTGTCCTACTCTTCCAGCATACAAAGAGGTCATGTATGGGCAAACTACAAATCCTAACAATTTTAAAAAGCCCTACCAAACGAAAATCTATGGGGAAACCCCTATTCGGAGACCTATAATCCTGGTTGGAGAAACCTTCCTAACTTTGGATGGAGGAATGAAGTTCATTCTGTACCTCAACCTGCTTTGCCCCCATCAATTCACAATCCATTACCTCCTGCATACCAAGCACCACACAAGAGATCCCTTAAGGATACTCTTCAACAATTCATGTAGACTCAAAGTGGAATTAATGCCCATACCACTAGATACCAAGACCAAACCAACCGATCACTTGATGACATTCGAAGTTAACTCATTAAGTTGACCCAAGCTATGACCGCAACCGAGAAAGGAAAGCTTCCATCTCAAACTGTGTCTAACCCTAAAGGCCAAGTCAATCATTGTGAGTCATCTTCTGGTCCTAACACCAATCATGCATAAGTCCAAGCCATAACCACTTTGAGAAGTGGAAAAATCATTGATAAATCCATCCCTTCACATAAGAATTCTGTGGAAAATGAACATGATATTAGGAAAGATAAGGAGATGGAGAGTGAGAAATATTTGAGTGGAGAGAAGGTTGAACCAATAGTGGTTAAACATGCACCATTCCCACACAGATTGCATAAGACCAAAAATGACCTTCAAAATTCTGAGATCTTCGACTTGTTTAAGCAAGTCAAAATTAACATCCCACTCTTGGATACCATTAAGCAAGTGCCAATCTATGCTAAGTTCCTCAAGGAACTATGCACAGTCAAAAGAAGACTTAATGTAAAGGAGAAAGCATTCCTTACTGAACAAGTGAGTGCAATCTTCCAACCCAAGACGCCTCCCAAATACAAGGACGCAAGTTGTCCTACCATCCCTTGCACCATAGGGAACCAAAAGGTTAACCAAGCTTTACTTGATTTAGGAGCCAGCGTGAATCTGTTACCCTATGCTGTTTATGAACAATTGGATCTTGCTGAGCTCAAACCCACACGGGTCACTCTCCAATTAGCTGATAGGTCCATTAAAATCCCACGTGGAATTGTAGAAGATGTCCTTGTCCAAGTGGACAAATTTTACTTCCCGGTAGATTTGATTGTCCTCGACACTCAACCTATTCAAAGCCCTGATGCCTCTATCCCAATCATCCTTGGGAGACTATTTTTTGCAACCTCAAATGCAATAATCAATTGTAGGACTGGTCTCGTGAAATTAGCATTTGGCAACATGACAGTGGAGATGAATATTTTCAATGTGTCTAAATAACCCTGTGAATATGAAGTTGTAAGGGAGGTTGGAACATGACAGTGGAGATGAATATTTTCAATGTGTCTAAACAACCCGGTGACTATAAAGATGTAAGGGAGGTTGACTTAGTCCACACTCTTACGGAAGAGTATGTGGAAAAGGAAATAATTCAGGATCCTTTGCAAAGGGCCCTAATGCACAATGTGGGGAGTGATGACCTTGATGAGGTCAATGATGAGAGTTTGAAGGAAATTCTAGCTTGGTTAGAACCTACACAAATCTTGTCTGTGGGTCAGTGGACCCTAAATTTTGAATCTTTAAACCCTTCTAAAGAAAAAGTTGAGTCTTCTTTCATCAAACCTCCAAAGCCAGAAAGAAAGCCATTACCCAGTGATCTCAAGTACACTTTCCTGTGGGAAGATGAGTCATACCCAGTGATCATATCTTCCAAGTTGACTATGAACCAAGAAGAAAGACTTGTTCAAGTCTTAAAACTTCACAAACATGCCTTAGGTTGGACTTTAGCTGACCTAAAGGGGATAAGTCCTCTCGTCTGCACTTATTGTATATACCTTGAGGAAGAGGCTAAGAATGTGAGACAAATGTAAAGATGCCTTAATCTCGTCATGAAAGAGGTAGTGAGAGGAGAAGTCCAAAAATTCTTGATTCAAGGATGATTCACCTAATTGCAGACTCTAAATGGGTCAGCCCAACACAAGTTGTCCCTAAAAAGTCCGGAGTAACTGCAGTAGTCAATGAACATAACGAATTGGTATCAACGCGCATCCAAACTGGATGGCGTATGTGTATTGATTATAGAAGACTTGATGCAGTCACAAAGAAGGATCACTGCCCACTCCATTTCCTTGACCAAGTCTTAGAAAGAGTAGCTGGCAAAGCCTATTATTGTTTTTTAGATGGATATTCAGGTTATAACCAAATTGAGGTAGCTCTTGAGGATCAAGAAAAGACCACTTTCACTTGACCGTTTGGAACCTTTGCTTACAAAAAGATGCCATTTGGGCTTTGTAATGCACCAGTGACTTTTCAGGGCTGTATGATTAGTATCTTTAGTGATATGGTTGAGAGATACCTTGAAGTCTTCATGGATGAATTTTCGATTTACGGGGATTCCTTTGAAACTTACCTCCAAAATCTTGAAAAGGTTCTTAAGCATTGTGAGGATAGCAATCTTGTGCTTAATTGGGAAAAGTGTCACTTTATGGTGCACAAGGGATTGTGCTAGGGCATATTGTGTCTTCTAAAGGGATTAAGGTCGACAAAGCTAAGGTTGAGTCAGTTCAAAAATTACCCACCCCTAGAAATTTCAAGGACATCCGTTCTTTTCTTGGTCATGCCGGGTTTTTCTGGCGATTCATTAATTCATTTAGTGCATTGGCCAAACCTCTTTGTAATCTTTTAGGAAATAATGTACCTTTTGAGTGGACTGCACAATGTGAGGAGGCTTTCACTACATTAAAACATAAATTGACCAATACACCTATCATGCAAGCACCTAACTGGTCCCTACCATTTGAACTCATATGTGATGCTAGTGATTATGCAGTAGGGGCAGTATTGGGCAAAGGAAAGACAAAAAGCTTCATGTGATCTATTATGCCAGTAAAACATAAATGAGGCCCAATTAAATTATACAATCACTGAGAAAGAACTTTTGGCAGTGGTTTTTGCCATCGACAAGTTTCGTTCATATTTGGTTGGGTCTCATCTCATCATTTTCACAAATCATGCTGTCTTGAAATATTTGTTCACCAAAAAAGAGGCTAAGCCTCGATTGATCCGATGGATCCTCCTATTCCAGGAATTTGACATTGAAATTCGTGATAAAAAGGGAGTAGAAAATGTCGTAGCTAATCATTTGTCTTGACTTCCTAAACAAGACATTGTCTGTACTGACCTTGCCATAAATGAGACTTTCCTTGATGAGCATCTTTTTCATCTATCCACTATTATCTCACCATGGTTTACAGACATTGCAAAGTACCTTACTACAAGGCAAATACTTTCTGAATGGTCCAAATTGGACCGACAAAAATTCTTGCGCAATGTGCACTCTTTTTTCTAGGATGACCCTTACTTATTTAAATATTATCCTCACCAAATTGTAAGGCGTTGTGTTCCGGATGATGAAATCGATAGTGTGCTTACATTCTATCACAGTCTAACATGTGGAGGCCACTTTTCTGCAAAGAAAACAACTACTAAAATTTTACGAAGTGGATTTTATTAGCCAACCATGTTTAGAGATGCACACCCATTTTGCATTAGTTGTGATAGATGTCAAAGCTTAGGGACCTTAACTAGAAGGAACATGATGCCCCTAAATCCCATTTTAGTGCTTAAAATTTTTAATTGTTAGGGTATTGATTTTATGGGTCCCTTTCCAACTTCATTTGGTAATCAATTCATTCTTGTGGCCATTGACTACGTGTCTAAATGGGTGGAGGCCATTGCCTCCCGAGCTAATGATCATCGAGTCGTAGTCAAATTCTTAAAGGAACACATCTTTTCTCGCTTTGGAATGCCTAGGGCTATCATTAGTGATAGGGGAAAACATTTTCGTAATAAGCCTGTGGGTATTTTACTGAAACGGTTTGGGATTGTGCACAAAGTAGGTACTACATACCATCCACAAACTAGTGGCCAAGTTGAATTGGCAAATAGAGAGGTAAAGACCATTTTGGAAAAGACGGTAAACCCTTCTCGCAAGGATTGGTCTAACCATCTAAGTGATGTCTTGTGGGCCTATCGAACAGCCTACAAAACTTTTTTGAGCATGTCTCCCTATAGGCTTGTCTATGGAAAACCTTGTCATTTGCCTGTTAAAATTGAGCACCGTGCATATTGGGCCATTCAGTAATTTAATGAGAATTCCGAAGATGTGGCCAATCATCGTAAGCTCCAAATCAATGAGTTAGAGGAGCTAAGGAATGATGCTTTTGAAAATGCTAGAATTGCTAAGGATAAAATGAAAAAATTACATGATAAGCACATCTGTAGGAAGTCCTTTCACTTGGGTCAAAAGGTTTTGTTATACAATTCTCGTCTTCATCTGTTTCTAGGCAAGTTAAAGTCCAGGTGGACTGAACCTTACATTATTAGGTCTATTTCTGATTTTAGGGCAATTGAGGTTGAAAATCCACAAAATGATCATGTTTTTAAGGTGAATGGCCACCGTCTTAAGCCTTATTTCAAAAATTTTGTGGTTGAAATTGAAATAGTGGATTTGATAGACCCGCCCCCATTTGAATAACTTTTGGCATGATTTTTTTGTACATTATTTTCCATCTTTTCAATTTTTTTTTTTCTCTTGATTTCTCTCTTTTTTTTTTTTTTTTTTTAGTGTTTTGGTGTGCTCCCTGTATTTCTCCCCGCTACATTCAGGTATGATTTCCCATATTCCATTTCTTTATTCCTTAAATGTAAAAGCATTGGGGACAATGCTATGTTTTAGCTGACGGGAGATAGAGTTTTTTTTTTTTTTTTTGCTTTATTTGTTTTAGCTTTGACCCAAAAAAAAAAAAAAGGAAAAGAATTCGTGCTTGTTGAGGTGTTGTATTGAATGATGCCCTTATTTTGATATAAAAAAAATTTACATCTTTGTTTCTTTGAGAGCTTAGAAAAATGAGAAAATGTTTTGGTCTAGCCAATTTCACTAAGTCCATAATGGTATGTGTTTTTGAAGAGCTCAGTTCAACCTAAATATGCATGCATGACCCTAGCTATAGTGGAGGCTTTTACCATGTGAAATTTCGAGCCACTTTGAGCTTTTATTGAGAGAGTATGAACATTTACTCTTATATAATTTATTCACTTTCATCTCTTTCAATCGCTCCATTAATTTTGAATTTGGGTTTACATTTGGCTTTGAAGAGCATCTTTGAGTTAATAAATTTTGAGCCTCTTGTTTAGATAAGTTAACCCTTGGAAATGAAACTAGGCCATGTTTGAAAAGTTGAGCCTTTATGACTTTCATTTGTTTACATTATCCTTAGACGCCAAGTTGTTCTGAACAGCCACAAAATTCTCCCAAACCCTTGAAAAGAAACATCTATTGCCTTACCTAAGTGTCTTGAGAAAAAAAAAATTCAATGGTAGTTAGGTGTTTTGAAATAGAGAAAAGAATCCCACTTGATATGTGATTAAAAAAAAAAAGTTAAAAGAAAAAGTAAAAATCTTGGAGTCATCCTTGTAAAGTGGATCAAATGTATCTTCATGAGATTGAAAAATCAAAGGATAAGTTTCAAGAAGAATTGGCTATTAAATGTTTGGCCTGGGAAATGTAAAAAAGAAAAGATAGAGGTTAAGTTCTTAAGGAAAAAGGGTTGTCGGTCACATATTATTTTCCAAGACACTTTTTGAACATCCCATCATTTCTTTGGCAACCATTTAACCCCTCGGCCCCATTACAACCAAAAGAAAGACCTAGAAGATCTTTGGGAAGATAAATTTAGGCTTGAGGTTTCTTGATTTGTTTTCTTCTCAAATTATCTTATTTGTGAACTATTCTTTCATGGAGTTATGTCAAAATTAACCTTTCATTGTTTAAATAGTTTTTGGATTTAGAATTGCATCTAGATTGCACTTGAATGACAATTACTCCGTTAATGATGCATTCCATGTGTGAACCATAAGCTTCAATTTTTTTGAGGAGTGAAACCTCTTGTGAGATTTGTAGTCAAAGCTTTTAGGGAGCACATATGCATGTTTGGTTTGAATTTTACTCTAAATGAACACATACTTGCATGTGGATAGTTGAACAGTTGCTCAATTATAATTATATTTTTTAAGTATAAGCCTCTTTGAAACTTTGATTCAATTTTTATTATCAATATTGTGGGCAAAAGCACAAGAAAAATCTCACGCCAAAATCATGGGGATTTCATTAATATATATTTCTTGATATTTTTGCTAGAGACTAGCAAGATTTTTTTTGGGGAGTATGATTGGCATTCGATATTATATGATTTTATATCTATTAGACATGCCAATTACGTGTGTTTACTTATTAAAATACCCGATCTTAGCTTAGTTATCTCACTCTTGTAATTAAATGGCGTTTGTGTCTTTTAGATTTTAAAACTCAAAAAAGAAAGGGTACTATGTCTTCTACAACCTCCCAAAGGCCATCTCAATGTAAAATATCAATTATCATGGCTACCAAGAAGAACAAAGTAGTCCTAAGCTCAAAACAGTCCAAGAAGTGTTGCAGTAGTAAATTCCAGCGCAACTCCTCTTCAGTTTTTCAGCCATAAAGTTGTCTATAGAGATCAATTTGACTTGTGCTATACACTGTTGGAAAGAGGACTCAACTATATACAGCTTTTTTGCTGAAGACATCTTCAAAGTCAATTGTTCGAAAGGTTAAATTTTCAACCAAAGTTCACTCCAGATTGCTGTCAGCAGAAAAGCGCAGCACGACACCCCTTTGGGTTTTCAATCATAAATTTTCACTCAAAATTCGGATTGATGAGATTCTTTTTGCATTGGAAAGAATACTTAAAGAAATAAAAGCTTCTATTGAAGCCATCTTCATATTCTATTACCTCAAAGGCCAAAAACGGCTTCAAAATTGTCCCAGAAATCTGCCCAGTCCAGCACCTGCATGGGCCCATTCCTGCCAGTGCCCATGTAGGCCCAACTCGCAGTCGACCAAGCCCATGCGTGGCCAATAAGCCCAACAGCTGTAACCCTAGTTCTACGTCTATTTAAACCCTAATCTACTAAAAACAGATAAAAAATTCCAACTGTGGGAAAAGTACGAAAACCTAAACAAAATTCTGCTCTCTCTTTTTCTTTGCTTCTCCTAAATTTCTCTAGACATAGTTGAGTTATATGAAAGTATTTGAAAGATTTTTTTTTTTTTTTTGTGTTTTTAACCTTGCAATTCAACATTGCAAATGGTAGGTTTTTAATTAAATTTGTTCATCCCCTTCTCTTGTCCCTTTCATCTCCATTCTCTTCTTTAGATTAGTTTTCAATATCGCACTTTCGATTTATTTTAGTAGATTAAGTTTTATTTCAATGGAAATTAATTTTTATTCATGTATTGTTCATTTGTATGGTAGTCGTGATATGGTAGTAGGCTAGGCTCCCCCTTGGCTCCAAACCTATGAAAATGGTTTGTTGAGGTAAAGAGGTGGAGCATGTTACGATCTTAAACTATATATCATAAGATTGATCGTATGGAAAAGACTTGATAGGGATTCATCATTGGGAACCTCCTAGCAATGTTATAATCGGTTAGTGATTCATGAACTTGTTTCTTGAAATCCCTAAACACTGATTCCATGTCTTGTTAGGATGAGCTTTTCATCTCTAATCTTAAGAAAGTCACACTTCCATCTCATTAAATTTTATTGCTAAATCTTCCGGCCTTTTACCACTAGGGATAGGTAATTAGGCTGAGATAAATAGCTTGGTCAAACTTCGTTACCAATATACTATCACTGGAATTGGTTTTAGGTCAAGTTCTTTCATATTCCAAGCACTTTCAATATCGCATTTAAATACTGTTCTTTACATTCTAGCTCTTTCATATTCTAAGCACTTTCAATGTCGCATTTAAATACTGTTATTACATTCTAGCATTTTTACTTTTATCCATATTTTATTATCTTTAAAAACTGCATTTTTATTTTTATTTTTTTATTATATTGTTTTAGTTAATCTTAATCCAAACCAAATCATTCAAACCAACCAAAATTTGGATTTTCCCCCCTTTTTTTTAACCACCTAATTAAAATTAATCTAATAACAAGTGTCGCCCTAAATCATCACCTAAAATCAAGAAATTGAATCTAACTCTCTATGGACTCGACCCGGACTCAAACCGATTTATGTTGCTATACTTGACTCATGCACTTGGGATAAGCAAGTAATATGTCTTGCCTATTTTTACTGTTTCAAAACGTTTTATTTATTTTTTAGTTAAAATCACAAACCTACAAAACTGGTTCCAAACCCGCGACACCCAATCAAGTTTAACACATAATGTTGGTTATGTTACCCATATCCATTTTTTTTCCAAATCTACCAATAAAATATTTACAAATAAAACTAAACAATTTCAACATTTCTAACACAAATTCATTGTTCTACACTTAAACAAAGTAAAAATAAAAGTATTCAATAGAATTACAAATTAAAAAAAGAGCTAAAAATATATGGAAGCTTGGAAATTAACTAAGAGCATGAATTTGGGATATTTACTTTCTTTTTTCTTCCTTTTTTTATTCTTCTTTCTATGAATTGTTACAAGCCAAAAACATGTTCAAATTTTTTTTCCAAATCTTCTTTCAAGTGTAATAATCATTTTTCACTTCTAAAAAATTTAAAATTATTGATTCGAACACAATGGAAATCAAGGACAAGGTTTAATATATTTGATACAATTACTTACAAAATTTTTTATGGCCTCAAAGTTTAATAGATTTGATTAAACTTCTAAATAGAAATCGAGTATGCTGTCAGCAATAAATCTACACACACACACACACACTCATATATATATATAGAAAGATTTGAGTACTTGTAGGTCAGGATTATGCAGTAGCAGCCAGTCGATGAGGATGTCGGTGTGGATCCTCTATACAACGTTGGTCCTACGTTAGTACAGAACATAACATAGTTACACGAAGAAGAATTTGGCGATTATAATCAAAGAATGAGACTAGAAGAAGAGGGTTTGAATTGTATTTCGGGGTTACAGCATCAAAATGATAACTGATAACTATACCGTGGCCAAAAGATAAAAAAATCCAAAAAGTGACCTTACCCTTATAAGAATTTAAGTAATTTTATTTTAGGACTAAAACTATAGATATATAAATATATATTATTATATTAGATGGGTACTTAGTGAGTATCATACAAGTATCAGGCACTGAGTATCCTATAAGCATAAATGGATACCAAGTATTCTACAGGAAAATCCCAATCCCATCCTAAATTCATACAGGTATTAAATTTTAATCCCAAACCCATCCCAATATGATTAGGGTATTTTTCAATGGATTTTTATCAGGTTCAGTCAACTCGGGTGCCCGTGTGTACCTGTTGCATTGATATCCTTAGGGTGGAATGCCTTCTCCTATCATAATTTGGCATTTTGGGATTTGTGTTTAGCTAAGTGAGAAATAATTGACCTTAGCTTTATTAACTAAATGTCACTAATTCGAGTCTCCTTAGGAACACTAGAGGTCTTACCTAGTTGTTAATTTTAGGACCTCAAAACTTAGTCAAGGTAGTCAAGGTGCGTGTAAGTTAAGCCGAATACCTTGAGTATTCAAAAGAAAAAGTGAGAAGCGATTTTCGTGTTTAGCCCGGTTAGGAGCAAGCTCAAGTAATTATTAATTAATTACATTGTCCAATATGATTTTAAATAATAATAGTAGTTACAATAATAATTGTTCATGTATTTTAACGAATATGACATGGAACATATATAAAATAATTAAATTGTAATATAAAAATTGTTAGATAATTAACTGAAACCCTTCAAAACTAATGTTCTGTAAAGGTTTATGAGTCTTCATGATTACTTCAATTTTACATTACTAAAATTTGATTAATCTTAAAATACATTTTTCACCTTGACTAGTTACTTATGTTTCAAGTAAATTAGATAGAGTTGAAATTTTCCAAATCTCTCTAGATAAAGCAATCACACGTAACAACAAAAAATACTAGAAAATTAACGGAGAAAACCCTTTCCAAGAAAAAATCTCAAAACAAATTCTATTGTAAATTAGGTTACAAGACCTAATGAACTCTCTATGACTCCTAGCATGAATTCACTTAATCTCTTGCTTGAATTCTTGATGCACCTAGACCATGTGAGAACTTTTTGACTCCTCAAAAAGTGTACATACTAAAGACTAAGTGAAAACAAGAGAAAGATCTTAGAGGTGTAAAAATAGAATAACTCATTCTCTTAAGACTCTAGATTATATGTTTTTTATTTCTCTTAAAATTGACACTTTGCAATTGATACCCAAGCATATACTTATTGACATGTCATGCCTCAAAATCCACAACTTGGGGACATAAGGACAAAACCCTCAAATACTCATCAAATCGTATCAAATAAAACCTTATCAGAGCAGAAGTAAACTAATCAATAAATATTTTAAATAGAATAGTACAATTCTCAATGTTGCCACTAAAAAGCTACAACCACAAAACCACAAACGTGGGCTCAAAAAAGAAAGCCAAATCATATTATAATTAAACATATTGATATGTAAAATAAACTAATCATCCAACAATAATAACCAATACTGGCTAGCTAACACACAGGTCCATCAAGAGCATCAAGCCCTACCTTATCAACTAAATCCACGTGTGCTCAGAATATGCATATAAAACATTATTCTTAATCATGCAAAGGAATAAAGATTAATCAATATTAATTAACTTAAATTAACAATGACATTGATCCAAAAAACATTTCATCGTCAACTTATACTGTTTCAATTTAAATAATTTTATACCCATTTTCTCGCAGTCTCATACAAAATATAAATCTATACTCTATAAGGTTAGTTTGTGGCCACAAAACTAAACACACAAAAAATCCACAAGCCTCAGTCATAAGTACAAGTGGTCTCACACTCCCACAAGTACTTATCATATCACACATAACTTTGGTCCCACACTTCGAGTTCATTACATATTGCCATAATAAATAGCTCGGTCCTACAGTCTTGGTACTAATAGACATTATAGCTGTTGGAATAAAAAATGCACTGGAAAAGGTTTTCAAAATATTTCAGATCGATCATGCATGAAATAATATAAACTTCTTATACCATTGTATTCGAAATACAAAAAATAATTCAAATCAATAAACAAAAATGACCTTTTGTTGTTTTCTTGATTTGATCTTAGTTCCTCAAATTTTTTTTTTCTTGACCATTAGGACTCCTAAGTCTTCTAGTTTGTTTCCTGTTAGGATACTCTTAGAACTTTTCTAATATCTAAGGTTGTGTGGGTAACTGAAAATGCTATATTTTTATACAGGCAAGAGTAGGAACCTCAACATCCTTGGTGATTTTGGGACTACCCTTCTTTCTTCTTTGACCTTTACCCTTAAGCTCAGGCTTGAAAGAAGATTCTAATACAAAATGAACACTATGGCTACTCTTGATAATACCCTCCGCTACCTTTAGAGCACTTAGAAGCTCTGCTAATGAAAAATTAATTTTGTTCATATTAACATTTAACTTGAACTAGTAAAAAAAAAATCAAACAGGGACTTAAAAATAATATCAATTTGGGACTCACCATCAATCTCTACCCTAAGGACCTCCAATATGTTTCAATGATTAAACATTTTTCAAACATGTTCTTTTACTTGAGATTCTTCGGCCATTCTAGTATTCATTAAGGCCCTCGTAGCAGTCTGCCTAGCAGGCCTACCCTAGTCCCTAAAGATCTCATTAAGGTTGAACATGATATCATATGTGATTACACTTGAAAAAGTGTAATTATAAGCCTCTAATAAAATCATTAATCAAGCATTTATCAACCATTTAGGAGAAATATATCCATTTTTGAGGTTAATGATTTGTGTATCCAAAATGCAAAAAGAACGATGGAAAATAGCAAGAATACCAAAGGATGGGAAGGATGAAAGTGAAAATAAATGATGAAAATGTTTACACCACCCAGTCCAGACACTTAGAGATTCAATCCAAAGAGCAATGAAGTAATTATGGAAGAAATTGAAGCAAAAAATAAAGAGAAGACAGATTTGGTTTTGTCGTCTAGACGGGAATCTACCATCTAGAGGTTGATTTCCAGCAGCCAAAGTGACTTAAAACTTCGAAATTTTTTAGATTTTAAAGATCTATTTTTGTTCCTGCCATCCGGATGCCTATATAAACCTATTATAAGTAGACATCTAGGTATTCTTTTCAATTATTCTTCTACAGTTTGAGAGCATTAGGGTTTAGATTTTTCAAGTTTCATTCATTGTTTTCGTGTTTACACATTGGATTGATCATGGAAATATTCGTTAGTTCGCACAAGTAACAAAGTTCTAGGTTTTTTTTTTAATGTATTCTGCCTATTTTCTTGTGTTCTTTATTTTTTTATCGTATTTGCTTGTTCATGATAATACTAGGCTAGATCTATTCACTTGATTTAACCATCGATGCTGGTTAGGTTTTTGTTTTACATTTGAAGGCCAGGCAAAACTCTCTTGCAAGGTTAAACTTGTATGTTAAGGTTCGTATTTTTCTGAACTATTTTCATTTGATTCAAAAGCTTTCGAAAATGTATAATAACTATCATATTTTCTCAAAATCCTTAATGTTATTATATGAATAAAATATTTATATATTTTTGAAATCGAATAAACTTGAGTTTGGAATAAAGATGAATGAAATAGAATATTTTCTAATTTTTTTTCCACAACATGAAATCTAAACTGGGCTTTGGAAAAAAAAATTCTCACGATAATATTTTTTTGGTTTATTTTTTCTAAACGAGAAATCTAAACGTGATAAAGCTGCATTCAAATTGAAAACAAAATAACCTGCCTAGATTCATTAGTTGGATTAAGTTACTATTCATTCAAAACCCTAGAAGTTCATTACATTGCTTGAAGTTGATTTAGTTTGAATCCTTTTGTTTTATAGTTCATTATTTGAAATAGTGTTAGTTTTATTGCTTGTTATTTAAGTCATTATAAATTATTCCAATTTTAAAGTTAAAGAATTCAATTCGATTGAAATCTTTAGGATTACTTATAAATAAATATATATATATATATATATATCTCACAAATCAAACCAGTTTTATTTTACTATACTTGAAAACCTAGAATAGCTGAACTTAGAGAACTTAGAAATTGGAAATATTAGCTTCCCTAGATACAATCCTAGTCTCACTAGGTAAAACTACACCGCACCCTCTTGCACTTGGAAGGCATTTTTAGTTAGACTAATTCAAAGTAGTCAATAGGCAGTAGACGTACTCTGGTGTTATGCTGTAAGACACTAGACATTGACGCTAGAATATAACATTGATCCATTTTATCACTCTTTCACCCATTTTCTGTAATAATCATGCTCCTCTTGAGATGCACCTTCTATTGGTAAGACTGGACATTCAATATTAAAGACATACTTGTACCCCTCAACAGTGAGTACGATATCAAAATTTTGTTTCCAATTAACATAGTTTAGCATAATGAGTTTGTTGATAGAAATATAGACTAAAAGATATGTTTTATGCTATGTTTTTATATTTTAATGAGAATTCTTTTTGACTAATGAATGCCATTTAATATATTTGTACATGTGTCTACTCTTCACAAAGACTATTTGATCTAGTGTGTAGAGCATGACTTACATACAGAAGACTAGATCATCGATTCTTTTGGAATACAAGTTTATCATTCATTGTTTTAAATGGAATTGGACACCATTAGAAGAACTGTAGCACAGATTTTAGTAGGTCTATCTTGACTAGAGGGAATAGTTTAATTCTAACTATTTGTGCTAGTATACTTTGTGTATTGAACTGGACCCACTTAAGTTAATTATTTTATACTGACTTTATAAAATAATTTAAACCTCATGATTATTATGATTACTTATGCTCTTAATCTGAATTCTATTCTTTGACACGTGTATGTGGTGATTGTTGCTTTGATTACGCAAAGAGTGAGATTCTATATGAGTCAATGAACTCAGCGCGTTGGGCAATAACATTATATATATGGTGAATATAAATAGTTGAAGGAATCCATGTCCTGATAATTTCGATTGATGATATCCCTTTAAGAACTTACAAGTTTTGACTGTACCAAATCTTACAAGTGGATTTTGAATCCGATACATCAAATAAGTTAAATAGAAAGGTCTCAAGGATAATAGAAAGCCAATTAAATTAGATTGTCACTAATTAAATTTATTTGGTGGATATCTGTAATCTTAACGTGGGTAGATAATAAGTATTTAATATTAAAGGCTCGAAAATATAATTTCAAATATGATTAGGAGTACAATTATAATTCCTTAGTGGAATGAATTATAATTTATATAATTAAATCCTAACCCGAGTAGGATTAGGAGATTTAATTACATAGGAGGTACTTTTCTTATTTGCCTATTGGTCCCTGTTGTAACCCTACAAATACCCTCTCGGGTGGTAGCTAGGGTTAACGTTTTTTGAAAAGAAAAACAAGAAACCCTAGAGACTGCCAAGAGATCCCACCATCTTGTGAGAGAGAAGGAAGGTATTTTTGGGAATACGGCAGAAGGCTGAAGGTTAAGATCAAGCAATCAAATTGAAGTCAACAAAAGCTTTGTCTATTGGATCTGTCGAGATCAAACCAGAAAGATCTCAAATGTATGATCTTGTGCTCATAGAATAGATCGGTAAAATTTTGTATTACTTATATACACTATAGCCGTGATCTTAAGGTTTTCCGTGTTCCCCAACATTTGTTTCGAATGAGTATTATGGCAAGAGGATTAAAAGATGACATCTGATAAAAATGTAAAAAAAGCATTAAGTATGGATGTAAAAAATAAATATACTTTTGTTTTGATCATCTAATGGTATTACACTAAAGACCCTATAAATGAATATATCAGGACTTAATCCATATAATTAGCATGCTTTGTGGGGTAGCCAAATGCTACTCCTTTACAACATCAACTAAGCATCTCATACCACATATAATTGTAATACCTTATATTTGGTCTTTAAAAGAAAAATAAGTCATGGGGACAACAGTTATTTCTCTTTTAATCAACTGTACACCATTATCTAAAATAAAAGACAACAATTGTGACTAAGCATTCTCATGGGATGAATCACTCTCACCCTATCTCAATCATCCTTATCCAAAGAGGTTCAATCTTGTAACCAATGAAAATAAGCACCTTCTATGGACGATGGTCACTCGAAGATGACTCGAGATATTTATTCACATCTTACTATGAACCAATAACAAAAGACAGACACTTGAATTTTAAATTGAGAATACATTAGAATTTATCATTCATGTCTTACTTTCTTTTATTTTTTAAAAATAAAATTTACTTTTAAAAATGACTTTCTTTTACAAAATTTCTAAGCAAGTTATGAATGATTTCCTTTTTTTGGAGTTCATAGATTTAAAAAATTGAGTTTTCCAGCATGCATGCATAACATGTATAGTATCAAACAGAATAACATCGAATGTAGTATAAATATGCATAAATGTACACAAAATCTCTCTTTTTGATTTTTAATAAGAAAAACCTATATAAAATCTGCAACGTAATTTTGAACTCGACCTTCTTGGCCTTTTTCTTCCTCTTCATTACTTTAATATTTAATATGACATAAAAAAACCTATCTTATGAATGGGCGTTCATAATTTCTATAATAGAAAAAAAATAAAGTAAATGAAGAAATAAGGAAACCAATAAACTTCCCCTTTAAGGGAAAAATTAGGTTTATTGTCCTGTATAAGTCTTCCATATAAATTTATACAATTCTTGCCCATTGATCAACCAACAGCGAGATCACCAAATGTATATGATGGATATTATATCATTCATAACTAAACAATCTTAAATAACAATAAGATTGCAATACATGAAAATTATGCAAAGTTTGGGATTAATAACAATTAGTAATTCCTAAATTTATATCAATCAATTGAAAATTTTTAATCATAAATCAAAGAAAGTTCAAACTAAAGAAAAAACTAAAACACTTGGCATTGTTTTGAACCAAAAACTTTATTTTCAAAGCTTTTAAACAACCCATAATTTTTAAAAATATCTAACATACTCAAAAATTAAACTTTAATTTTTAAAAATATTTAAGCTGAAGTACAAAAACAACCCCAACACTTTAACCCCAATCTCACTTTGGTCCCACTAGTTTAATTACGATAATCAAATCTCCGTACTTTCAAACAAGCAATATTGTGGTCCTTTCGTCTGCTACCAGTTAATTATAACTGTTAGAGCGAGAGTAAAATCATCATTTCCCACAAGGTCAAGATTTAAGAAAAAGAGGGTAGAGACTGAGGAGAACTATGAGGTTTTTGGTCGACTACTATGACAGTGCCAGTATCGACACCGAAAATTGGACCTGTTACTTGAGCAAGGGTCGTCGAAGTCACCAGAGTTGCCAAAAAAAGGAGAATGATAAGGTTGGAGCTTTGGAGGCTAGTTAGGGAGTTTTTTTAGGGCAAATCCACTTGGAAATTCGTCAGAATAATACTGGTAGCCTGGAGATTAATTCGCAATGCTAATTGAACAAAAACAGAGAACATATCTTCAAGCTTAGCATGCATCATTGAATAAATTCAATTAAAATTATTAAAATAAGAAGGAATTTCATCTTGATTCGAATGGGTGTGAACCAATCCTAGAGGAAACCTAGTTTCTTTACCAACAACGTGAATAGAGTTACAGTTCACTTGAGTTGCAACCAGAAAAATAGAAGAAGTAGCCAAACTAATATTCACATAGGAGGGTGTCGGACTCACCATGGAATAATCGAAAATGGCCAAAATATGGCTGAAAGTTGCATCCACATCATCCCAAATTTAAGTGGTGGATTTGGGGGCACTTTTGCAGCTTTAATGGCTGCTAGGTTGCCAAAAAATCAAGCTCAACCACTTACGATTGAAGGAGAAAGGCTAGTGAGCATGGGGTTCGGTAGCATCACCAGAAAGGGCTGGATAGTGCTCGAAAAGTCACCAGAAAATAAAAAATAGTTAAAAAAGTTAGAGAGAAAAATTTATTAAATAGATGACAGTTTTCCTCTTACCCTAATAGTTGCAATTAACGAGCAACAGACAGAAGGACTACACTGTTACTTGATCAAAAATGCGGAGATTTGATTGTCACAGTTGAAACTAGTAGAACTAAAGTGAGACTAAGGGTAAAGTGTAGGGTGAATTTGGTACTTTATCTAAATATTTATTAGGTTGTTACAAAGTTAAAAAAAATAAAAAACAAAGGAAAATTGCGATCAAAACAAGGTCATTTGCACCCCAAATTGCCAAAATAATGCACTTTCGAGATAAAGAAGTAGGCAAACAACCCTTAAACCATAAGTTTGTCGCCCATGTATGTCGTAACTCTAAGCATTAACATTTAAAAAAAAATTCCAAACCTTTTGGAATTCGCAAGACACCACATCGTTGTTGCTTCCTTCAACCAAATTAGGTTTCCAGTGAACCCATTGCTGATCGCTACAATTTTTTTTTTTGAAAATTTTCAAAAACAAACATTAAAAAAACAAAAAACAAAAAACCTTTTCCTTTTCTTTTTTGATATCTCTTCCAACTCTTTGGCCAAATAAAAAAATATTCAACAAACCCATTCTTCTAATGAAGATTTTGTTTTCTTTTCTCATTAATTAAAATCAAGTTTTAATAAATATTCCAGAAAATAATTAATTAATACAATTTGTATAAAAGATAAAATAAAACTCTATTTAATTTCACGACTAACAAAACATTATAATAAAAATTGTGCAAGACTACTTTGATATTAACGTAACGGAAGAGGTTATCAAAACATTTCAAATCGATCATGTATGAAGTAATATAAACTTCTTATAGCAATATATTCGAAATACAAAATAAACTTAAATTAATAAACAAAACTAACCATTCGTCATTTCTTAATTTGATCTTGGTTTTTTGAAGAAGTTTCTTTCCTAACGGCTAGGGCTCTCAAGTCTTCTATTCCTTTTCCTATCAGGATACTTTCAAAACTTTTTTAATGCCAGGGTTTTGGTAGGCAACTTAAAAGACTATTCTTTTATACAGGTGAGAGTAGGAAACTAGGAGTAAATAAACGTAAGTTGGTTAATTAGGAAATTACCCATAATTATCTCGTAATTACGAATACATTCCCTAATAATTATATCTTATTCCACTAAAAATGTATAATTGAACTCCGAACCCAGTCGGTAAAGACCCGTATTTTTTATACTTAATTTATTATTATTATTTTAAAAAAATTAGATTTTTATTCTTGTTTTTGTTTTAATTTAAATTTCTGTTTTGGGCGCATATGTTGGGGTTCTATTGGTCGAGAGGATGGTGAATTCCTATTGTCTAATCTGGGTAGCTAGGATTAATGACAGCGGGAGAGGCTTATGGGGGAAGTTTTATATTTAAAATCCCTACCCCTTTAGCCTTCAGACTCCTTTTACAACTTTCTAACCTAGAAAAAAAAAAGAGAGAGAGCCGTCATGAAACCCTTTCATGAGATTGTGTAAGGAAGGAGAAGAAGTGGAAAGTTTATCGTGATTTGTGAAGCGTGTGCGCGTGTGGCTCGGTGTGGGTTTCGACGGTAAGTTTTCACAAGAAAGACCAACTTGAGTTGGTAGGAACGCCTTACGCACCGTTCATCTACGTGTGTAGCGAGGTAGGTGGGATAGCGTATAGGTTATGTTTCTTGATTTCTTGCAAGGATTTGGTTATATGAATGTGTTCTTCAATTAGAGAACATGAGATATGTTGGAATTGTTATTTTTTTTCTATGAAGTTTTGGGTAGAATTATAAAGCATGTTAAATTGGTATACATATATGTTTGTATTTATAAATAGATGGATGAAATCAAGGAAATTCATGTTTTATAATTTTTTTAATAAAAAAATAGTGTTCTTCAATTTTAAACAAAGTTTTCATATATATATATATATATACGATATTCGGAAACCTCGATAAAAAAAAAAAAAATGGGGAAGCTTCGCGCTCCCATCCCCCAAGCTGCGAGGTATTCTGTCCGAGGGCCGAAGGTTCACGCTGCCCGCGTCCAAGCTGCGAGGTCTACTGTTTTTCTTAAAACTTGAGATTTTGAAGTACTTTTTGTCTCAGAATAATATAGATTAAACTATATGATTGTGGTGACACATGAGGATCGTTTTAGATTCTTATTTCGATAAATCTTATGTCTTTTAAACACATGATGATGTGAGATTATGTTGGCTTGCTTAATTGTTGAAACGTAAGCATGTATGGGCAATATGAAACTTAAGCCCTAAATACGTATTGTTTCATAAAACTTATAAGTAAAATGGATGAACATATGGAACCTGGTTAGGGTGAAACTTGTGTATGATATGTTGTAAAGGATTATGAATTTGATATTGATTTTGACATTGAAGTCATTAAGGGTACTAGAAATAATGGGTTCTAGAGTCCAAGGGTTGAAAACCCCGAGAACTGCGCAGGATGGTTAGGCATAACCAGTAGGCTAGAAACCTACAAATGTATATACGACTGTATCAGCGTATACTTAGCCTTTAAGGCAAGATTTGATAGACTGGAGTATGGAACCAGGGCTATCGATAGACTAGTATAGAGGGACCAGGGCTATCTGGTGATAGACTGGGACTGAAGGACTAGGGCTATCTGTACACTTGGTACTTCAGGACCATTTGTACCCTACGACCAACGTCTGGGGATTTGATTTTGATAGACTAGGTTTATGCAACCAGGGCTATCGATGGACTGGGACTTTGAAACCAGGGCTATCTTATTTAGGTTTAGTTCTGCGGCCACAGACTAATCTTGCAGAGTACCTGACCTATATTATGGTGTTGGAATATATTGTGATGATGGATGATGACTAACATGAAACTAAGGTTTCATGGTTAAGTTGTTGACGCGATAAAATGATTAATGGAGGTGATGAGGTGATTTTAAATATGATGAGATGTTTACATGCTTTTGATAATGTCTAGTTGGACTTGCACGAATTAAGAAAATATGCTTATATGCTTTATACTGAGCACACGTGGTTTAGTGCTTACCCCCTACAGTTGATCTTGCAGGGGTAGATGCTCGTGATGGAACCATGAGATAGAGTACCAGATTTTTACTTTATTTCTATTTATGTTTGACGTATTTTGGATTTAGACTTGGGCCCGGTTGTGGCATTACGTAATGTAGCCCTTTTCAGGGCAGATAATAGATTTTAGAGTATTTCATTGATGAAATACTAATATTAAATTGCTTCCGCTCTAATTGATTTAGATGAATGTTTGTTTTGTGGTGATTTGGTGGGTTAAGTCCCCACATTCCCGGGTTGTGGATTTCGGGGCGTGACACAGTCTATTGAAATAATCTCAAAAATACCTTGTTTACTCTTTAATTGTGCAACTAAGTCCCTCCACTAGATATTGAAACAATTAGAATTAAGAAGCCTTCCAATTCTAATTGATACCTCCCTTCATATTCTATGAACTATTATTCTAATTATCCTGTGTTGGTCATCATTTCAATAGTATATTATTAAGACGATCAGATCTAGATTTAATGATTACTTAATATTCTTAATATGAATAATATCCTTATCTAAAATAAGATTATGGATTCTTTCTTGATAATGTGTATTCCCTAGTTTTATGCAATGACTTCCCAAAACGTTGAGGTGTTGAATTAATGGTAATTAGCCTTACTTCTGATGAATTAAATTCATTACCTAAAGTAGCATCCATCACTATCTCAAGATTTAGAGCAACTGATTAGAGCCAACACAAGAATTACATCAATATGTATAACATAACTTAGATGTATTTCTTGTCATTATCCCGTTTAGAGTCTTCCATACCAACATTTTAGATTCAGAGTCCACCACTCTAATGATTTAAATAAATCATTCTATCAAATAGAAATTTAAAATATTACAGTATTTCAATTGAGAGGCCCTCATCTCATCACTAACTGCAAATAAATCTAGATTGATTAAAATTTAGATTTATATCTTTTATATATGAAATAATTTCACACATATGAATCAAGTTCCTTAGTCAATCAAGTATTACATTCATCGCATGAAGCACATACACCCGTATGAAATAAAGAAACTTTAAATAAATAAAATAAATATTTTTATTAAAATAAAGTCAGCGCATCATCTAATAATCACTTTAAGGCATACATCCTAACAATAGCAAGCTATATATACACTTTTAGGTTTCTACCAAACTCATAACATTAGTCACCCTATGTAGGTTTTGGAATTTTGACCCTTGGGTACTAATACCCACTCTTTTCAGTACCTTCTATGACTCCAATATCAAAAATCAATCTCAATCCAATTACTTTACAATAGCACATCATATATAAGGTTAAAACCTAAATTAGGTTCTTGTGTTTATCTATTTTTTTATTAATTTTACAAAATAATATGGTCCCTGGCTTAAGTTTCATGTTGCCTGAAATTATGCATGTCTTTAATCATAACAATCAAGTTCAACATAATATCATATAATAAAGTACTCAAATGATGCAATCTAATCAGATTAAATTAGCCATGAAAGAATTTTTATTTATTTATTATTCTATAAAAAAATTAGTAATTATATATATCTCTCTCTACAATTATCCTTTATTTTCATTAAAAATATTTATTAAATCATTTAAAATTCTCTTTTTTAATAAAAAAATATTTATTTAATCTTCTAGAATACTCCTTTACTTTTAAAATTATATTTATTTAATCATCTAACATTCTTTTTTATTTTCCCTTTCTATTTAAATATTGTGAAATTTTCTTTTATTTCAAAAATCCATAAAATTATAATTTCCTTATCTAATTAAAATTTAAATCTCTAAATTTCAAAATACATGTCCAATTGTCCAAATTAAATAATATATAAATAGTCTCAATATAATTAATATAAAATATTCAAATCGTTCACACAAGAACATTCTAACTCCAAGAATGAGTTCCACTACAATTAGCAATTATGACGCAAAAGCCACAGCAGTAAACAATGAATAAAGAGATATAAATATAAAGAATTAAATAATACAAAACTATTAGTATGATATTTCAAGCCAATACCCTCAAGAGCATTATTATAGTTTTTCTTTCATTAATTGGATGAAAAGTTATGTTTATTTATATACACTAGTCAGGGCAACATCCCCTACACACATATTATGTGTACAATCCAAGATCATAAATTGATTTAAATCAAAGCATTCTACCCATGGTACAACAGGTTATACTAATTGTATTTATTAATACAGATTTAATTATTAGTCTTTTACCATACTGTGTCAGCAGCAGCACACAAAAATAAATTTATATATAAAGAGTATGAACCCATTAATATGTATCTACATATATATACACATATTAAGCATTCAATTAATCCTTTTGCCCCTTATAAGTATCACTCAATTTATATATATGTATATATATTTGGCACGATAAAAGAAAAATAAATTATAAATACAACCCCACCCATCTAGGAATATATACGTTGATAAATGAATATATATTTTCCAAAGAAAAAAACTACCAACTCAAGTTGGCTCTTTTTATTCTTATAAATGATGAAAAAAAAAATTAGAATTAATCTGAGAGAAGTTTTTGATACACATTCAAAAAGGCCATCTCTCATCTGGTTAATGCTCTAAATTAACTCCCTATAATAATTAACTTTATTTTTTTACATACATATTCTTTTCCTCTCTCCGCTCCTAAATGTCATCAATTCCCTAACCAACAACCTTCAATTCTATTACCTCCTAAAAGACATCTGAATTAACCTCAAGTTCTTCCGAATCCAACACATGAGACAGATCATGATTATACTTCCTTAACATGGACACATGAAATATAATGTGCACCCTAGACAATCTTGGTGGCATAGCCAAATGGTATGCTATCTCAACAACTTGAACCAATACCTCGAACAGCCCAATGTACCTCGGTGATAGCTTGCCCTTGTGGCCAAACCAAAACTATCCTTTATTAGTGAGACTTTAAGAAACACATGATCTCCCACTTCAAACTCCAACGGCCTATGCCTTCTGTCGGCATAACTCTTCTGGTGACTACGCACTGTCTCAAGCCTCTATCGAATGATTCTTTACCTTCTCTGTCATTTCTTGAACCATCTTAGGTCCTAATAAAGTTGTCTTTCTAATCTCTACCTAATAGATAGAAGATTTGCATGGTCAACTGTACAATGCCTCATAAGACGCCATATAAATGCTAGATCAGTACCGATTATTATATATAAACTCTAACAACGGAAGATGTACTTAGCCACCTTAAAAATCCAACACACATACTAACAGCATGTCCTCTAAAAATCTAAATAGTATGTTTAGACTGCCTAACTGTCTAAGGATGATAGGCAATGCTAAACATCAACTCTGTTCTCATAACTTGTTAGAGACTAATAAAAATGAGATGCAAATCTCAGATTCTTATCTTGCACAATCGACATTGGAGCCCCATGCAGCTTCATAATCTCCCTATTGTGTAACTGAGCCAAGCTATCCATGGAGTCAATCAAACAAATTAGTAAGAAGTGCACCTGAGACTTATTGGGTCCGTCTCTTTGTCACTTTTTATTTCTGTTGTTTGACTACGAGGTTGTACTCTTTCTTTACCTATTGTTATTCATTATTCGAACATCAGTTAGATCTTTCTCAAATGTCATTGCTTAACCAATTAGAAACTTGTAATCATTTAGTCTCGACAGGATAATCTGCTCATGATAGCAACACATAAACCCATCTCAAACCGCCTGTAACAGACCGCTCTATGGATATGACATCAGAAGCATATGTACGGAGAGACGTAAACTAGCAATCATACTTTAACATTATCACCATTCCATATGTCAAGATTATAAACTCATCCCTTTTAGTATCTTTGAGAGTTACACGTAAAAAGTGCTCGTGGAACACGTTCTAGAATTTCTCCTAGGTCAAAGTTGCCACATTCTAAGAATCTTCCACTGAACTCCATCACAAAACTGCATCACTTAAAACTTGAAAGCTTACCAGTATGACTTGTGTCTAAGCATCTACAATTTGAAGGGCTTTAAGAATTTCATCACACTGACTGAAAAAAACCCTCTACAATATCGAAGTCTGGCACTCCATCATAACTAGGAGGTTTCATCCTCTTGAACCACTCCAAAGAACCTGTTGTCTAACTGGTAACTGTTGGAAGTCCCATCCATGCATTTCCAACCAAAACTATTTTGGTTGTCAACATCCGCTTCATAAATATGTTGGGGTCAAACACCCCTGACACCTAAACTGAAAGCTATCCAAACTACACCTCCTCATGCTGCGACACTAGGGTTGTACCTGGGGCAACCTCAAACTTAGGCCTTGCATTAGACCCTTGCTCATGGGTCAACTTTGGATGCATATTCCTAGCAAGTGCCTCTTGATCAAAACTAGCCTAAACTCCATGGCCACGGCTAGCCTAAACCCTACGGCACGTCATCAAACTCTAGTTATTAGTGTAACTCTTGGTGCCATAATGCTAGAAATAAGAAAAAAACAAATTTTAGATTCAAAATCTTACGACCTCAAACATTAAGTCACGGATAAAATATTTCAAAGCACATAACCTAAAATCATAAAATTCCCCACTGTTCCTAGGTATTTCTAAACCTAGGCTCTGATAGTAAGTTGTCACATCCTGAATTTCATGACATGCGGATGTAAAGAGAAAACCCTTAACAACTCATCAAATCACATCAAATAAAACCTAGTCAGAGTGGAACCAAATTAAATAATAAATATTCTAAATAGAATATTTCAATATCTCAATGTTGCTATGAAAGGACTATAACCACAAATTCCACAAATGCAACCCAAAACCAAAACTAAATCATATTACAATTCAACATATTGAAATGGAAAAAAAAAAAAAAATCTAGCAATAATAATCAAAGACTGAGCAGCTAACCCATAGGTCTATCACAAGATATTGAAATTAAATTCATGTGTGTTCAGAATATGCCTATACGACATTATTCTTAATCAACATTAATTAAGTTAAATTAACAATTATATAATGATCCAAAAATTTCCATCATCAACTCATACGATTTCAATTTAAGCAATTTCATAGCCATGATCCCACAATCTCCTGCTAAAAATAAATTTTCATCTCATCATACATATCGTTATATATTAATACCATACTATGGATTCAGTACTCCTTAATGTTAGTTTGTGACTGCACAACTAAACCCAAAACAAATCCCCAGGCTTTAGCCGTGGGATACAACTAGTCCTATAGTCCCAGATGTACTCATTATATCACTCATGGTCCTAGTCTTGTAGTCCTTATCAATCATATTTTACATTAATAGGTAATCTGGTCTTGCAGTCCTAGTACTAATATAAGCTATAACAAGTCGTATACACGTTTTTGTAAGTTTTTAGTCATCTTTTGAGACTTTCGATCCTTGAGCACTAGTATTCCACTCTTTCAGTACCCTATATGACCCCCAATATAAAAGTAAAAATATCAATTTTAATCTAATTACCTTATAGTAACACATCATACACAAGATTCACACCTAAATTAGGTTCTTTTGTTTATCCATTTCTTATTAAATTTTATGAACTAATATGGCCTCAAGTCTAACCTTCCTGTTGCTTGAAAATATGCATGTCTTTACTCATAACAATCATGTTCAACATAATATCATATAATAAAGTACTCAAAGGATGCAATTCAATTAGATTTGATAAACTATAGAAGAGTTTTTAAAATATTGTGAAATTTTCTTTTATTACAGAAATCCACAAAATTGTAATTCCCTCTTTTAATTAAAATTTAAATCTCTAAATTTTAAAATATATATCCAATTGTCCAAATTACGTAATATATATAGTTTCAATCTAATTAATACAAAATGTTCATATAATTCACACAGGACCATTCCAACTCCTACAATGAGTTAAATTTTTAAATAAAATTCAAATAAGATTTTAATAAAATTATAAATTTTAGAAATTAATGTTGATATATAAAAAAATTATAAAAGTGTTTTGGGTCTTTACAAGAAACTTAAATCCTATTCCAACTAGCATATAAAAATCCAACAAGTCGAACTCTTGAGTTCCCTGAGCCCTACCAGCAAGGCTTACTAGATTTTGTTTTTCACATCGATTCCTCTAAGCTCGATCCTTCAGCCACCTTGAGGATTATTTGTAGGCCTCACTGGAACTTGTTTGGACTTCCTGACATACAAAGACTCTGGCTTCAATCAGTTACCCTTTTTTGTTAAGGATTCCTTCTTCAATTATACCAGCATTAATTCAAAAGCAGCTCAATCCTTTTTCAAATAAGAAACTTTGACATCACATTTTAAATCTGATTAGGAAACTTAAATCCATATCTAAATCGAATTTTCTTTTCATTTTAATTTTAGTTCAATAGTTTGGATTTGCCACAAGTTTGATTTTACAAGACTAATAAAATTATAATTACATTTATAATTTTTGTCTAGTTAGAATAATTTCGAGTAGTGATATGTCTGTCGATTTATATCAAATTCGGATACAAGCGGAGTTTAGATGAGGTTTTGTAAGGGTATAATATATTTTAGTTGGGTCTAAGTCCAACCTTGTTTAATCACTGAGCATAAAACTTTATCCATGTTTGATTTATCATATAATATGTATACTAATTTTAATTTAAAAAAGTTGTGTAAATTCTTTTACTAGAAAATCGCGTCCTGTGACTTGCATGTTTTATCACTTTCTTAAAAAGATTAATAAGAAAATAATAATTTTATTGTATAAAATATTAATAACAAATTATTGTGGTCTTAATTTCTCGTATAACTTGGCTTAGCCCTTGCTTTTAAGTTTTTCTAGAATATTTCTTAACTAAATTAAAATGTTAAGTATGTTTAATTTCTAAGTGTTTTGTTCCAAATAAGTTACGTTTTCAGAAAAAAAAAATTAAAAGCATAAAATTTTTAAAAAGAAAAGAATAGGGATTTTTTTTTTTTCCTTAATGACAAGAAAGGTATGAGAGTTTTATTTTCTTTTCAAAAATGCTCTTACCCTTTTGTAATTCCTAAATGCCATTTATATATAAAAGTATAAAGACAAATTTACCATCATTTGCTTGATGAATTTTATTTAAATAAATTATAAAATCATATCCAAAAAAATATACTTAGAATTATAAAATTATATAGTAAAATATATTCAAACAATTGTCTAAAACTATAAAAATTTATGAAATCAAATTTACGCAAATAAATAAATTTAGGCAAAATTTATTTTTAATATATTATAATATTATCAATAAATAATTAATTGAAAACTTTCAATAATATGGTTGAGTATTTTAATTATAATTTTATTATTGAACATAAAACTATTACTCAACCCATCATAAAGACGATATTTTTTTTCACTTTTGCATAAAATAACAAGCTTTACCAAATAATTTTTGCATAAAAAATTAATTAAATTTATTTTTTTGACAAATTACTGAACTCAATAAGTAGCCTTTTGGCATTCAACTTACTCCCAAATACTTTTCTATATTAAAAAAGTAGATCAAATACGCTTCTCATTTACATTTTATTTGAAATATTATTTTCTTAGAATTGATTTGATTTTAAAATAAAGATTTGATTTGATAAAAATAATATAAGAGTGAATTTGTTTTACAATTTCAATGATTTAAGAAAAGAATGAATTTTCATTATGTTCTATTGTTTTGGTTTAAATTTCAAATATTATATAAATTCAAAAATTTTAGTTATGAAATAAACTTAAATTTAACTCGTAAAATCTTATTTTCATTTCAAATATAGTGTAAATCTTAACCAAATAAATTAAAATCTCACCAAAACCAATGTTCTAAACAAGATGCAACATGAGTTTCTAACTACCAAATATTAACACCATAAACCATTTGACTTGCGGAAATTACTCTTCTCAACAAGATAACAATTGGGTAAATTACTTTTCCGGTCCTCTCAACCATCTCCCTTGCTCTTATATTTAGTTATTAAATTTTCCGAACCTTGTAATATATCTCTTCACGCTTATTGAAAATTTTATTTAAAAAAATAAAAATAAAATTGATGTGTGCCTCTATTTAAATTAAAAATATATATATTACTTTTCCATGATAAAAATATAAGAATATATTGAACATATTTTACTAGAACGTTTCTAAAAAACTAAATTTAAGACTGAAATTTTCATTTTCATGAATCGAAAACTTAAAATTAATTACAGATGCATAAACTTTTACTTCAAGTGAAATTAATTGCAATCAAGTTTTTTGCTCCAAGGGCTAGTGTTCTATGCATATCAAGTGTAGCAACAATTTAATAAAAATTCATATATTTAAAATTTTAAACTTTCAATTCATTAAAATAAAATTGTCATCCTAAAAGTTCATTTCTTTTTCTTTTTTTTTTTTCATTTTTTAAGAATTTTCCATATTTTATACACGTTGCAGCTTAGTTACATTCGCAGAAGTACTAAAAAGTACTGTTTAACTGTTAATTACATTCATCACCAAAATCCTAATCCTCGAATTTCAATATCAACTTCTTTCACATTTTTTATTTTTTTTATTTTTTTGGAAGATGCTTCTTTTACATTCATTGGTACTAAATGTAAGAGATTTATTGTCTACCACGTGTGTAGCCAGGGTGAACCCAGAATTAAAAATTTACTTGAACTGAATTAAAAATTTTAAAAATAAAATAAACTGAAGTATAAAATTTTAAACCTCAACAAATGGTTTAATACAAAAATAGACTAGTTTAGAAAAATTTAAGGCAGATTAGATTTGAAAAAAATATTTTTTCAGTTAAATTTTATGTTTTGGACCAAGCTATGTGAGATTCAGCGTGGTTCAGTCTATACCTAGGTCCGCTAATATAGTGACTAAAGTAGAATTTTAGGAAAACATTATCCAAATAATTTATCACTAACGCACGCACCATACGTTGGTTTCGATTAATTCATCAACTTCCACACACATAAAAAAATTTAATAATAACTAATTGATTAAATTTTATTAATATTTTATTCAGTAGATACATAATCAACTTTTACCAATACTATTCAACTTTTTTCTTCAATTTTTTCGAGCTGTCAAAAATTCTTACCAAACCCTCAACTCTCAACTAAGTGATACGTGTCAAAATCTCGTGTAAAATTAACAAATTTTAGTGTTGCCAGACAGCCCCATCGTTGGTATCTTTACCAGTACAAAGTAAAGAGTTAGTTAATTTGTCTAAAACGTATAATTTATTTAGTTTTATATACATATTACAAAATATTTATATGAGGAAACATAATTTTTATGTGATTTTTCTCGTACATGACATAAGAGTGGAAAAGAGAGAGAGAGAAAAAAAAGGAGGGGGTTGCTGAGTGGGCGAACGAAAAGAAAGGAAAAGAGAAGTAGGGTTTTTGTTGGGTCTGGGGACAAAAAAAATTTAGTTTTTTCTCAAGATAAGTTGAAATTTTTATTTGAAAAATTAATTTTTTTAAGCAAAAAAACTTAGTTTTTGTAATAATTAAATACTGATCAATTATAAAAAAATAAAAAAGTTAAACTATTTTGATTGAAATTTATAATTGTATAAAATTAGTGTTGATTAAAATATTTATACAGTATTATGTGAATTGTATAAAATTTATAATTTATACATCAACACTAAGGGGCCGATTGGATGGTGCTAAAATTTTAGGGGGATAAGTTTTAGAGAGGGTATAAGATAAGAGGGGTATTAGTTTTAGAGGGTTGGCCCACGTTGATGTGATGTATATGGAGGGGGATAACTTTTGACTTGATTTGGATGTTTTATAAATAAGAGGGGTGAATGATGGAAAAAATAGTCAAA
>QLOD02000010.1:16742542-16753559 GCA_003260245.2 Sideroxylon spinosum | reverse complement strand
ATTTAATACTAATTTTGTTTTAAGTTTTGTGGACACAATTTATTGCTACTATTGTTATAAGTTAAAACTAATACAAATTTTCAAAACTTTATTAAACTACTATTAAATTGTTTATCACATATAATGCACATCTTTATAGTTAAGAGAAATTTTAATTGACAATGACTATATAAATAAGGATTGAACATTATGATAAATAATTGATAAAATTTATATTTTTAAGTATTTTTAAATTATTTTAATAACGAAATTTATTTATGTATGACATTCGAACAAATCTTTACGATATAGGCGATTCCAACTTAGCAATTAAACCATCGACTTTTAATCTATATATTTTTTCGACTCTTTCGATGGTCTGAATTTCAAAATATTGGATAAAATTTACATATTTCTATCCCAATATAAAATGTGATTACTTTTAAATATTAGTAAAATTATTATTGTGATTATAATAAACATAACACAGGGCAGCACGACATTACGTGTAATAGAATGAATACCGAAAATCTCAATAAATCTACCTCACTCAACCTTTCTTCCCTTGAACTAGAGGGCGCCAACGGTAAGGTAGAAGCTCATATTTCACTTTCCAATGTTCCTGAATTCTAGTTCGGGTAGAAGGGAAAGCTTTTCAGCAAGTGAAAAGATCCAAATAAATCACTCCGCCACATTTATAGTTGTCAGGCCAAGCTCATGTACAATACAAGTTGTGTGAAAAAGGCAAGGAACACCATTTGTTTTTTTTTTTTTTTTTTTTTTTTTTTTTGTTTTGTTTGTGGGGGGGGGGGTGTTTTACATTGTACAAAGCAGGAACACAAATTACACAAAAAGCACAGCCGCCTCTATGATACATGAATGCCCAACATTTTAACATCTCATCCTAACATCTCACCACCAATCCACGGAGGGACATCATTTCCTCCCGACCAAAAAGAACACAAAAATAATACAACCTAAGACAGCAAAAAAATATTAAAAAAAAAAATTATATTTCGAACTAATTAGAAAAATACCAAGCACTATTCATTCAATACCAGAAACAAGAACCAATACTGTAACTGCTACCTGCCCGTGGCTCAAATGTACAAGGGCAATTTTCGAAGAACCCCACGAACTAAACTGAACTGAACGGCGCTTATCCCGTCAGATAAAATTAACTCAGCCGGCAATTTGATGTTTTGATCTATCTCCTCATTTCTGAAGGTTTTACCAATTATGTAGTGAATGAAAACCCAGCTCTTCAAAATCCTTCAAATCTCCAACACTAAATTCAGGAAATGTTGCACCATGGCAATCATGCTCTGTACAGAAGAACACCAGAAATCCCAGGTGATGATAGGATGAGCCTGGAATGAGAATAAAAACAGAATCGGGAATTATCTACTAAATCCAAGCGAGGGAACCCCGATCATTTGCAACTTGTGGACGGCCTCGAGTTGGTGTTGGCGGCCTATTTGCATTAAGCTCCTATACGCACACAAGGGAAAAATACAAAATCAATGCCACGATAATATGCAGAGTATCAATTGCAGCAGAAAACTGCATTAAGAGAGTAAGAAATGGTTTTGAGTAATGCAGCAGCACCTGCATCCATGTGTCTTCTATATGTCGCTCAGGTGAGGTTTCTGGAGATGAAATTGCCGGTGGCAATGGATGGATAAGTTTTGGAACAACTACAAGATCTCTACCCAAAACTAAGATTGCACCAGCATTGTTTGCAGTACCTACAAAAAAAGGGGGAAAAAAAAAAAAAAAGAGGTTTTTTTTTTGGGGGGGGGGGGTTTGTTGGAAGGGAATAATGATTAAATATGGTAGTAAATCAGTGGGTGTGCCAATTAAGAAAGCTCCATAGGAAGGTTTATTCAGGAATATACCACAATAATTAGTGGCTGAGAACAGAGTAATCAAGTGCCCCTGGGCAAAACGCTCAAATCCATCCATAACGCATTCATGAGCACGAACAATCAATTGAAGATCATTGTTGTTGCAAAATTCCATCACACGATCAGGCTGATCCAGAAAACCACATCAGCAAGAAAAGTAATAATAAAGACGACAGAACGGATTAAACAAAGTTCCATGCGAAGGAAATAAAAACAGAATCTGAAAGTGAGTTACAAAGTGAAAAAAAAAAAGACACACCCCAAAGGTAACCAACCCAGGACCTCTGGCATTTGGCCGTAATCCTTCCACGCTGTCATTTTCTGTTGGGTCAGACCTAAAAAGAAAAAAAGAAAGAAGTTCATACATTCATGCTATCCAACTGATCAATAGAAAAAAGAAAAGACAAGCACATGCACCCACCACAACAAGTCCATGAGAACAATTGAGCCTGCTTCCATCGTAATCGGACGTTGAAGATTCTCAATTTGTTCGACATGATTTATTGATCTTCCAATGCCACCATGCATGCAAATAATCTTTTTCTCAATTAAAGCAGCCAGAGGAAGCCAATTAAACAATCTGTTTATCCGATGCCATACCCAGATTCCATCTCTCTCACCCTGTTTAGCATATGATGTAGTGGATAACGATAACCAGTAAAAAGAAGCAAAAAAATGTTTGACATAAAATCAATGCCTTACCATGCGCTCAATGCACTCAATTCGAAAGCCAAAAAGGGCATTGATATCAGCAGCTTCATGATTCCCACGAATTAAATGTATGTTGTGGGGATACTCTACCTATAACATTTATCAAATTGGATGGAAACACAACCCGCAGAATAAGTTCAATAAAAAAAAGAAAGTGTGAGCACCAGGATGATAATCCCTTGATGAAATCATCAATTAACAGTACTATACCTTCAGAGCTAGTAGAAGAGTAATTGTTTCCAAGCTGTGCTGGCCCCGATCAACATAGTCTCCTAAGAACAGATAATCGATATACCTGACAAACATGAATATAATTAGCATCATAATATTGGTGGCAAAAAGATTTTCCAGTGAGTGCATTTTTTTCACATAATAACCTGGTGACCACTGACATCATCAAGAAAACCGATCACATCTAATATACATAAATACACACACATATATAACAGCACTAGAAAGGGCTGCCAATGCCTTGGAAACATGACATATACTCAAGAACGCTTAATCTATAACATTTATGTGCGACTAAAAAGACCCTGCCCCCACCAATATATATATCGACAAGCTACTGCACCCTGACGATGGACTTAATTTATGGTACTTAGTAGAAAGTAGGACGAGAATATTATACTGGATTTTCAGAGATTAAATTCAGCTCCACTGCAATCAGAATGGAAGATTAACAACCAGAACTTGCAAGCTTAATTCTCTGCTTTCACATTGACTGCATCTCCACATTTAAGTATCATTAAAAATTAGAATCACAACCAATTATTGGCAAAGAATTAGACTCAACTCCAAATTGCCATATTCCACCTGGTTTCCGGAAGTTTTCAAGATTAGTTCATGCTCAGAAGAGGGTACAGACACGGAACAAGGATATGAGACAACATACACACACCACTACAGCAGTTTTAACTTACATATGTAAAAATAAAACATGACAATACTAGGACACATTAATGAATAAATATATATATATCTATATGTACATGGAAAAATAATTATCTGTTCCTTTTTATATTATAAATATATTTATCATTTGATAATATCTCATTAAAAAACGTTCACGTGCAAATTAGAAGTTTTGAATGATAAAACTCCCAAGATTTTAAGGAAAAGAAAGTTATTCTTTTTTTTGTTTTGGAAAGGTAAAGGAAATGCGTTGATAAATATAAATTCATGTTATTTTTATTTTATGACATAACTCAAACCCCCCCCCTCTCATGGGAAGTTACAATGTGTTCAAGTGTCTCCATGTAATATACGCATGCATGTATGAATAGTGTCCAATTACTAAAAACACATACAAGAAACGACACAATAGTGTCAGGGGAGTTGCATTGCCCACTGAGAACTTGTCGTGTTTCTAAAGTTTATGGATGGTGAAATTTCTAAATACTCTTAACAAAAGAGAGGAAGTTCGGCTACGTGTAAGAATTTATTCCACACCCATTACAATTGCAGGGCCAATTTACATGGCAGATGAAATGGAAAAATGTTTAGAGAGAGAAACCCCTCTCTCTTTTATCCCTCCGTTTCCTCTATTTATTCTTCCTCCTATCTTATACTCAAGATGACAAGGTGACGTGGATGAGGGTTTGAAAGCCTGAAATGTGGCATTGGGCAAGAGTAGTGGAGGTCAAGGATCAAATTTTCATTTCAGTACGTTATTTTGATCTGCACTTAAGTATTTTGCAGTAGCAAATCATAAAAGGTTTCGAAAGTACTATATAAAATCCATCTACATATGTCAAAGCAACATTGTTGAAATAGCTTGATGTATATTGTTGGACTCATTTCCTAAAAACTTAAGCTTTTGGGACGATTGGTGACTTAACATAATATCAGAATTCTGATTACAAAAGGTCCTACATTTGAATCTTGTTATTCCCCATTTATTACTGTGTACTTCGTTTGCTTGTATTGTGGCACCTTGTTTAATTCTCCAGTCCACGTGCAAATTGGGGTTACACGTGAAGGGGAGTATTGAAATAGCTTAATATACATTGTTGGACTCATTTTCTAATAACTTGAACTTTTGGGACAATTAGTGACTTAACAAAAAATATTAAAAGTTACAAAATTTATAAACTTTTTCCAATCAAATTTCGCTACATATCAGTTATACATCATCTTTTTGAACTTTTATTGTACATTTTTTGCCATCCAACATCCCCATAATAAATTAGCTAAACAAAACTCAATTTGATATATTGTGTTGTAATTTGATTTTGTGAGAGGATGGTTAGTGGTGGGGGTTGAGTCTTCCATTTCTATCTCCTCTCTCTTACCAGGGAATGAAAATATGGGAATGGCTGTATCCTGCCTCAGAACAATTTCGCGTTGATGACCATTCTATGGAAATGGTGATTTCAATTCCATATGGGCGTAGCAAAAAGGGGACTGTCAATGGATTTCACACATGGAAATGGGCATCCTATTCCAGACATTCTCCCACACTAAATGTAGCTCTAAACCCTGCTAAGCTACAACAAGAGCAAGCGCAAGCACAAGCACCTCGACGGTAAGATTGGACTATATCCCTACAAACACTTGCATTCTTCAAAAATAAAATAAAAATAAAGAGCCCCAATTTAGAATGTCCAGACAGTGCTACAATAGGATCAGCATGAAGTTGCTAATAAAGTGGTAGCCTGCGCAAAATCAAGCTTTTGAAACTCAACGACTGGTTAACTTTTGGCTCATGGTGGAAGCATGATAATTTCATCAACTAAAGTAGCACATTGATGTTAAAAACATGTACACGCCCAACTGTGTAAAAGTTCTTTCTAATGACATTTGTTTTAGAAAGAGGAAGTCACAAAGCAGTAGCTAATGATCATATCACTACCACCACTCAGGAACATCCACACGAGTACGAGTAAGCATTTATGTGCATGCACTCCAGTGAAGTACTGATTGTCTAAGTAAGGTCTTGTCTCGTTAGAAGCCCTAGTTGAGAAGGTCAACCAAGGGTTTCGCACAAGCCTTTGGATTCATGTCTAGTCCATTTTTTCAGTATTTTCAATTATCGCTTGTTTTCTTGTTTTCAACATCGTTAGATATTAATATCAATCAACAGCAGGCTGTGGTATGCGCATATTGATTCTGAGACCAATAGCTTCAAAATTGTATCCACACAATATCTGATCTAGATACAGATTTGTCAAAATATCAATGATACAAACACACAAATTACAGAGGCTACCATCGGCTACCAAAGCATCAGAAAGCATGGGGTTAATGATGGACTCTCTTCCAACAAAGAACATTTAACATAGAAATAACATGGACAAAATGAATAGAATAGAAGGATAATGCATGAGTGGAGAGGAAAAAAGACAACACAAGAACTTACGCTATGTCCCCAGCAGTTGAAGGGGAACCATATTCGTCAAATAGCCGCATAAGATCCCCAAATTGCCCATGCAAATCACCAAATATCTTGATAGGAGCCCTGAGTTGTAGAACACTAGGTTCACTTGAAAATATTCTCTCAGCACTATCACAAAGATCTGCTAGTTCATTACAATCCAAGAAAAATTGTCGGCGCACAGGAGGCTTCCAGCCGCGAGGCTTAAGGAGATGAGCTATCACCTGAAAAGTGAGGAAAAAAAGGTGTACTGGGAGATAAAGACCACTGTTCATTGATACAAGCAAAATAACCAAGCTTACAAGATAACGCCATGACCCTTGTGACAACAAATTCGCAAAATAAATCAAATTAGAAAGAATATGAATTCCATAGCACAGAAAAAAATCCATATGTACAGTTGATGCTTCTTGTTGAAAATGCTAAGCACATTTATTACACCCTTATACGTCCAGTAAAAAATTTGAAAGGTTTGCAGCAATCTAAACAATAAGATGGAAGAGAGAGATATATATATAAGGGAAGTCAAGGAATCTTTTATAATGCCCATGTAGACACAAAAGGAATATAATTAAATTTCAGATCAACTTAACCATTCAAACCTTTTGCCTGTAGAGTGAATGTACTTCATTATATTTATGCATCAAAATAAACATGTGAAACACTATTCTATCATATACACAAAACATAATCCTGTTTACCTTTTTGGGCACACTGTTGATAGACATCTGCCGGTCTAAAAGTTTCCTCGCAGCAGTGGCACTTTCTGGGGTTCCATAGCTGACTCGCCGTCCTTCATTTTCAAATTGATCAATTGAAAGCTGTCTTACCATGCCACCTAAAACTCCACCAGTCTCTGCAGCTACAACAACCTGTAAAAATAATGTGACAAGTAGAGATATCTGCATCACATCATAATTGACTAGAAAACAACATGTAAGATGGGAATCAAATCCTAGATACTTACAGCTCTGTGATGTAACCGCACTCCAGCTGGAGCAGAATTATTTAATGCAGCAGAATCAGGCTTAATCAATGTAGTTATTGGTTTCCCACTAGGGGTAGCCTCAGCGCCACGATCCCTTTCCGGCAGTTCAACTTCTCCGTTAACATGTCGCGCTTTGGCAGCAGCCAATGTGGCACTAATAGCTTCAGCTTCTGCTGCTGCGGCCTCGACCAAGTACTCAACACCTTTGCTCAGTCTCCTGAAGAGAAGACCAACTTTAGTATCTCTTTAGATGAACTGTGAAGACAAAGGATTACCATGCTAAAAGCTACACAATTAAAATCAAGGTAGAATTGCCCCCACAACCATACCGGGAACCCTGGAGCATTGCATTTTCAGTGCTTATATCAGTATACAGGTCACCATTCACAGGAGGGGCAACGGGATTTCCCAATACAACAGAACCGTCGGAAGCTGCTTCAGGAATTGTTTGTCTGGCCCTTTCATCAGCAAATCCATACCTTCCAGTTAGCCTCCCTGATGATACATTGGATGCAGCAGCTGCAGCAGCAGCATGTGAAGCTGCACTTGTTGTCTCAGCAGCAGCCAGGTCTTCAGCAACTAGTAGGTCATCAAGTAACACCCCTAACACACAATCACATCCAACTCAAAAATTCCTTTCTTGGAATGAACTAAAAAGTAACTCTGGTTAACAAGGAAATCATTTGTATAGAGTTAGAATATTTAGTTTCCCAGATAAAAGACAATTTACCATGGTAGGACATGAATACAACGCTTCGCAAGTATTTTTTTTTTTTTTTATTTACTTTTTTTTTTTTTTGGGTAAGTTTTTCAGAAGTATGATAATGACAGCTCCCTAAAAATGCATTATGAAGAGAGAGAGATAGAGAGAGAGAGAGAGAGAGTATAAAAGGGAGGAGGGAGAGGGGGAAGGGCAAGACACGTTGGCCCAAGGATGATATTTGCAAGATCATTTCTCCGACATTCCAAGAAGGAATATTAAAATTATTACTTATCATAAACTAAATAGATTTACCATATGCAAAGACAAACTCAGAAACATATAAAATTGAAATAGCACCTCAGATGGCATGAGCGTCTATCAATCTTTACACTACCTAGCTAATTTGACAAAATACAACAAAAAAGGATCAAAATATCATTAGTGTCTACAAAACAATAGAGAAGTTTCCGTTTTCTAAGAGGCAGAAACGAAACACTAGTGGACTAATTAATCTAATATTTCCATCGAAATTAAATAAAATGAACAGAAAATACAGCATAATATACCAAAATAAGTGGCTTAACTATTTGTTATTATGCAATTATTATTTAGATGGGCTTCAATAAATACTTCTAAACATGACATGCCTGTCTCAATTAAATATTTCTAATTTGCCCATATAAGCAACCGAGCTTGAAGAAGGAGTTTCTGTTTGAACTTCAGCATTTTGGAAACGCAGGCAAGCCCAACTCAATTGAAAAAATGATCTATGGCCAATTGATTCTCAACTCCAAATAAACTAGTAGAAACAAACTTTCATGAGAGACACTCATTGGTATGTTTCCAAGTATCTTAAGAATCTTATCCTACACCTTGTTCCACGATAGTAGCTTGTTAAAACCCTTGTCTTCTTCCAGGTAAGAACTAAAGTCAATGGTACTCATTCCCCTACCAATTCATCACCACTTTCTTTTGCCCTTTAGTTCACATTAAGTCTTCTTATAGGAACCATCATCAATCTTTCAGCAGGGTACCAGACTAACAGATCAGTATTGCTAGATACAGATCAAAATTTCACTCCATTAGCATGCTTTAATTAGCATGGAACAGAATCAACTCAAAAAATTTCAAAAGTATCACAAAAATATGAAATTATCTAGAAATACTTGAAAGTATAAATGGAAATCTAGATGTATGAAATCTAAATTAATTAAATAATTTATCATTTTCAATATTTAGAAGAATAAATTGAAATATACACGTATGAACACCTATATTAATTAAATAATTTATCATTTTGATAGTAACGCCACAGACTGGGAGACCAGACTGCCCTTTATTGCTATATTTTGGTATGTTATACCGTGTTCCATTAATATTTTGTTCAAGGCTTTTCAGAAAACACACACACACAAGACTGGACTGCCCTTTATTGCTATATTTTTGTATGTTAGTCCATTAATATTTTGTTCAAGTCTTTTTAGTAGAAAAAATAAAACACACACACACACACATATTTATATGTCTATATATATTTCAGCCACTTTATGAAAATAAACGGTATTTTGTTCCTTGACCATCAGCATATATTGCTATGTCTAGAACACACAAATTAAAGATAATGTGCAACATACCAAATTTGATTTGAGAATCACCATTTCAAGGGGGGAAAAAACAGACAAAATTGTTTTGAAACACTTCATTTCATATTCTTCGAGACAGTTTTTTACTAATTTATCAAACGATAGTTGAACGGGAAAGGAAATTGAGGTACTCATGTAGCATTTTCATGACCATCAACTAAGCATCATAGTCTCCACATTTTTCTTAATAATCTAATTCATCAGTATTCTCTAGATTTTTCTTAAGTTAATACAATACTCTCCAGTCACACAAGCACTTTGAAAGGTTTAATTACTTTGCTACATGCAAATCTTTAAAGATATCCGAATTACATGGACTCTTTCATGTACTATAATGTACCCATGTCCACTGGATATGTCAAAAGTAAGGGTACAAAATGCGTCCGACTCTTGTAACCAAATTAAACACTTGGATCCTCTATTTTTTAATATTATTTGAAGAAACTACAGCTCACAATTAACGGATACTTCCCAGCATACATTGTGTTTGCAAAATGGTACAAAATACCAGAAAATACTTGCCCACTCAGTGTCTAAAACTAGTAAAAGTCCCAGCATACATCATTTTTGCAAAATGATGCAACAAACCTGAAAATCCTTGCCAGCTCAATGTCTAAAAACTAGATAAATTAAGTGTTCATTAAGTATTCATGTCTTACCACCACGTAGACCACCATATATAAAGATCAGGTCACCAACAGCAGCAGCAGCATGCCTACAGCGCCTTGTCAGTTCAACTGCAGCGTCTCCACCAGCAGCATCAGCACTGTATCTGCCCGTCCTGGGAGTAGTAACCACAGACTTTGTATCGCACCAAACTCCAGCTGCAGTATCCAATACTACAAAAACAGAAAAATGAGATCTCTCAGAGAAATTGATGCTGTGGAGCATTAAATAATAGTAAAAACAAAAAAATCACAATGAAAATAATTCTGGCATATATTAAAAAATGCTACAGCAAAAAAACTTTTCAGATATTTTATATTGCAAGGTAGACATAATTTCACTTCATACTCACAAGAATAAATGACACTATTAATATCTAAGAAACGTGTTAACCAACATGACACAGGAATAAAGACAGATACGGACCCAAACCAAGTCCAAGAAACAAGACAGGGACACAACCAATATTTGCATGGATTGTTTTCTTTCCTTCATTGTATCTTTCCGCCGGATATGACAAATGGGATATGCATTTAACTCCGATATGCAAATTAGACACTTGGATCATCTAATTTTTAACGATATTTGAAGTAGCAGCCCACATTTAATGGAAAGGAAAATTTTCTACCCTTTCAGATGCATGGAAAAAAAAATCATTTTTTCTATAAATTTCATTTTAAATTATATAATAAAACAGGATGGTTTTCGAAAATGCTCCTCTCATAAACTAAAATCCAACGGTTAAGAATTACTTTTTCTTTCATTCAACAATTGAGATCATTTTTATATTTTTAATTTCTAGCTCAATTCTTATTTTAGTGAACCCCACTACTATCTATCTCACAAAACGGCTTGGCATTTTAAATTTCACCATATTTCAAGGGTGAAAATCATATTTAAATCAAAACTGTCAGCTTAAATTCCACCTAATTATGGTTTCTAAGAAGTTGAACCTTCTAAATTAAAGCACAATAATTTGTATTTTATTTGATGATGCTTATCAAAAATTAATTAGATAGAGAGAGAGAGAGAGAGAGAGAGAGA
>QLOD02000010.1:16721016-16731646 GCA_003260245.2 Sideroxylon spinosum | reverse complement strand
TCGTCAAATCCATATAGCCGACCCCACCTAGTGGGAAAAGGCTTAGTTTGGTTTGGTTTGGTTTGGTTTGGTTTGGTCTGTCTATCCAACGACATGACTCGCATGTACAATCTATCTTGTGAGTTCTTTCAATTACAACAGTTTGGGAAGCCGGTTACAGATTATTTTGCTTCCCTCAAGGAGTCTATAAAGAATTGAACTCCATTCAACTCATGACAACATACATTCGTGAAATGCAAAAGCAATGTAAATAGATGGTATCCTTAATCTGAGCCAGTGAAAGCTCGAATACTCAGTGGGGCTTCTCTTCCTTCGTTTGCTGAGACCTATTCCAGAGTTATATAAGCAGCATTTAGAGATTCTTCAGTTCATTCTGGCCTCTCTCAGTCTGCACTTGTTAGTCATACACTCCCATCCCCTATTGACAATCGGGTTAACCATGGTGATCGTGGTGGGGGGTGGACGTGGACGAGGGGGGCGTAGCAAAGGATCTCGACCTCACTGCACTAACTGTGGAAAACATGGGCATACTCGTGAGAGATGTGGGGATTTGATTGGAGGACCTCCTCACATGGCAAATACTATTTCATCTAATGCTCCTACAACCACTTCTCCAACCATCGAACGTCCACAGACTATAGATCTATCTGAAGAAAAGTATTCGAGATTTTTACAGTATCAGGCAACTCATCAGGCCTCTCTTCCTACAGTCTCCCTTGCTCATCAAGGTAATTCCATTGCATGCATCTCTACTCCTCCCTCTTGGATTATAGATTCTGATGCGTCTAATCACATATGTGACAAATCTACCTTGCTTTATGACATTCAATATTTTGCCTCTCTTCCAGCAGTGACCCTAGATAGTGGGGCAACCACCTCCGTCAATAGTGTTGACACAGTAACTCTTTCCTCTTCTCTTTCTTTAGACTCAGTGTTCTATGTTTCCTATTTCCCTTTCAATCTAATGTCTGTGAATCAACTTATCAAACATCATCATTGTCCAGTAACATTCTTTTCCAACTTTGTTATTATTCAGGATATGATGACACGAGAGAAGATTGGCAAATGGCATGAAGCTGGAAGAGTTTACTATCTTCATAAGCCTCAAACTTGTCCTACAATGAGAGCATATCCTACAGTCGCCTCTCGTATAGAAGTTCATTGTCTCTTGGTCATCCGTGCACGAATCAGCTAAAGCGTATGGTTCCTAGTTTCAGTCATTTACAATCTTTAAATTGTGAGTCGTGTCAATTGGGAAAGCATCATCGTGTGCCTTTTGCTTCCCGAAACAACAAAAGATCATCAAATCTGTTTTCATTAGTTCATTCAGATGTCTGGGGTCCTAGTCGGTTACTTCAAGATTGGGGTTTCGGTATTTTGTCACCTTTGAGGATGATTTTTCAAGAATGACATGGATTTATTTAATAAAAAATCTTTCTGAACTATTCTCTATTTTTCAAACATTCTGTGCTGAAATAAAACCCAATTTGATATACTTGTGTGAATTATTCATAATGACAATGCCAAAAAATATTTTTCAAAATCTTTTGCTGACTTTATGGCTTCTTGTGGCACGCTTCATAAGTCTTCTTGTTCACATACACCACAATAGAATGGAGTTACTGAACGAATGAATTTACATCTTCTTGAAATAGCCCATTGTCTATTTTTTCAAATGAATGTCCCTAAAATCTTCTGGAGTGATGCTGTTTTAACTGCATGTTATTTAATTAATAGCATGCCCTCTTCAGTTCTCAAATGAGTAACCCCTCACACTGTGTTCTCTAACAAACCCTTATCTTCTCTTCCATCTCGGATTTTTGGATGTATCTCCTTTGTTCATCCACTGGCTCCTGGAATTGATAAACATGATACGCAAGCTTATAGTGCGTCTTCTTAGGGTATTCTTGGTTACAAAAAAGTTATCGTTATTATAATCCCTCTCTTAACTGATTCTTTATTTGTGCCGATGTCACCTTCTTTAAGTTTATCCATTCTTTTCTCATCCTTAGTCTCCATCCAGCCTTGATGATAGTCTTCCTTTTCCAGTTACCCCAATTGAAACAGTCCCAGCCACTCCCTAGACTCCTTTGACCCCATCTGACGTATATCTCATCAAGATCTGCAAGTATATTCTCGGCGTCAAAAAAGGACTAGTCCACCTTCCACTTCACGTGCTCCGCCAACTGCTCCTCCCTTGTCGCCTAGTGATCTCGATGTTCCTATTGCTTTTAGAAAGGATACTCACTCTTACACTTCTCATCCCATATCCCATTTTGTCTCTTATCATGCTTTATCACCTTCCTATCGATCATTTGGTACATCTTTGTGTTCTGTGAAGCACGTTCTCATCCTGGATGACACTCTACGATGGATGATGAGGTATCCGCTCTTCGAGCTAATGATACGTAGGATCTTGTTACTCCTCTCCCCTTAGAAAATCTGTGATCAGTTGTCGTTGGATATATACCGTCAAGTTCCATCCAGACGATAACGTGAATAGGTTAAAGGAACGCTTGATCGCTAAAGGGTATACCCAAGTCTATGGTTTGGACTTCTCTAAGACTTTTTCTCCAGTTGTAAAGATTACCTCAGTTCATCTTCTAATCTCTTTGGCTACAGTCTATCGTTGGCCTTTACATCAACTGGATGTGAAAAATGCATTTTTGCACGGTGATCTTGCTGAGAAAATCTATATGGATCAACCTCCTAGGTTTACTACTCAGAGGGAGTCTAGGTTAATATGCAAACTGAAGAAATCACTATATGGCCTGAAATAATCTCCTCGGACATGGTTTGATTGATTTAGTACTGTTGTCACTGAATTTGCCCTGGTTCATTGTAAAGTTGGTCACTCAGTATTTTATCGTCACACTTCTAAAGGGAAGATTTGGCTCCTTGTGTATGTGGATAACATCATTATACAGGGTATTGCTGATTTAAAGATGATATAGAGGGTATTGCTGATTTAAAGATGTTCCTTCAAAGTAAGTTTAGCACCAAAAACTTGGCCCATTAAGATACGTGTTGGGAATTGAGGTAGCCTGATCACATATTGGTATTTCTCTGTCTTAAAGAAAGTATGTCCTTAATTTGTTTATAAAGACAAGAATGTTAAATTATAAACCTATGGACACATCAATGAATCCAAACACCAAGTTAATTGTTGATCAAGGAGAATTGTTACATGATTTTAGTCAATACCGGAGGTTAGTTGGAAAGCTAAACTATTTGACAGTCACTACACCCGATTTATCATGTGCTACTCTGTGATCAGTCAGTTCTTAGAATCTCCTTGTACTAGCCATTGGAATGCCGTTGTCCGGATTCTGAGATACCTGAAAAATGCACCTGGTAAAGGTTTAGTGTACATGGATAATCAGCAAACTTTAGTCTAAGAAAACACTGATGTAGACTGGGTTGGGTCACCATAGATAGACAATCTACTACCGGCAATTATGTTTTTGTAGAAAGTAATTTGGTATCTTGGAAGAGTAAAAAAGCAACGAGTAGTAGCAAGGTCAAGTGCTGAGTCAGAATATAGAGCCATGACACACATATCTTGTGAGTTGATCTGGATACAACAGATGTGATAGGAATTGGGAGCTCATCATCCACAACCCATGGAATTACTATGTGATAATCAAGCTACAATTCATATTACCTATAATCCGGTATTTCATTAGATGACTAAACATATTGAGGTTGATTGCCATTTTGTAAGAGAGAAGACTCTACAGAATGTGATCAAAACTAATCATGTGAAATCTAAATATCAACTTACAGATTTGTTTACCAAAACTCTTGAAGGCCCTAGAGTAAGGTTTATACGTAATAAGCTTTGGAACATATGACATCTATGCTCCAGCTTGAGGGAAAGTGTTAACGTACATACTTGTGTATTCATGAACCTAGTTGATGTACCTAGGAAGTTGTGCTCTAGATTCTTTGGTCAGTATTTATTGTAAGTGTATAGTTCTATGTATAAATACAAAGACTGACAACTCATTTGGGTATGTCAAGACTGACAACTCATTTGGGTATGTCAAGAACCTTCAATCTCTATGTTTTGATAGAAATAGTGTGTGGGGGGTTGTGGGTTTGTTGAGAGAGAAATGAAGCTTAGAATTGTAAAGAGAATATGAATTGTTGAGAGAGAGAATCATTATGTGCTTAGATTGACAAGTGAACAAGAGGATGGATGGAAAGAAAAGAAATAGGTTCTTGATGAGGACAATGCAAAGAAGTGAAAACGGTTTGGGTGATTCTTGATTTGAACAAGTCAACTCAACCAAGTGATGAGTGTGGTATGATAAAGCCTTATAGGCAAAGGAAGAATCTAAAATTTGTCAATTTGTCACACGATTTTAAAAAAAAAAAGAGGTATAATTAATTTTCCAAACCTCAGAGAGTGGATTACATACCTCAAGGAAGGTTTAAGTTATCTTGGCCTACTATTTATTAGGGAAAGGGGTTGAAATACATTTGATTTGGGACGAGATCCCTTTTCACTTCAACTAGTCCCTTTCGTCTATGTTTCCACCAAAATTTACGAAAGCACACATTCCAAAATAATGAGCAGTTTCAAACCCTACTACGGATATCTAACAAAAATTGTCTCAATTTATTTTATTTTTCTTCCACTAACCACATAAACCTTTTGTTTATGATTTTTAATATTCATTTACTTATGTTAAACCAAATATTTAATCTTGCTATTAGGAGAAAAGACCATGTTTGCCCAGAGGACCACCCACAGCTTGGAAACCTTTCACCTTGTTTATTGTTAACATCATAAATTTATAATTACCATTATTCTTTATAATTTTATAACTTAACAAATTTTAGTTGGCATAACACCTTGAGATCAAAAATCCTTTCATGACGTTTCAAGAAGTCATACATAAGAAGCTCTAAGAAAAATAAGGTTTGATGCGAGAAGTTGATATGTAGTATAATAACAAAAAAAGTCGTAGTGGTTAAATAAATGTACTACCAAGGTGGTAAAAGAAGCACGTGCCACAAGTCTATGGAAAAGCATTGTATAGCTTGGTCTAGATTCTCGAGGTCCATTTCTTTCAAAGCGAGCAGCGACGATCGAATTAATTTTCCGTGTGACAATAGGTGCTTATGTGAGTTGTATCCGAGGATCTATGAGCTGGCAATGGTTAGGGATAACTCCATTGCAAACTTTTTTCATAGACATAATGGAGTTACTATTTGGAATATGATGATTTAGATAGATATTCATGAGTGGGAACTAGAAAGCCATACTAGAGTCCTTGATAGTCTCTACGCATCAAAAGTAGGGGGAAGGGAAGAAGGATAGGTTGAGATGGAACACTACCAAATCTGACCACTTCAAGGTAAAATCTTTTTACAATGCTACAATAGGCAATTTAGAGGGGGAATTCCATTTCGAGTTTTGGGAGACAAAGTTTGCATTTTCATTTGGTGATTACTTCATGGTAGGACTCACACTATTCACAACCTCGTCATAAAAAAAAAAAAGGGATTACATTGGTGAATTGGTATTGTCTGACAAATGTTAAGGGGAGTCTATCAACCACCTTTTTGTTCATTGCCATTGGATAAGAAAATTATAGAGTTTGATTTCGTCTTGCTTTGGGGTGCATCAGGTACTTCCATTGGAAGTTAACAAATCTTTTAAGGCAGGGTGGGGAGCTCAATTCCTCAAGAGCAAAAGGATGCTTGGCCCTTAATTCCACTTTGTTTAGCCGTACTTGCATAGCTTTGTGCAGTATATTGTGCACATGGTTGTTACTTGATACTTGATAGTCACTTACAGATAATGGATCGGTTATACTTTGGCAGCATCCCTGCGATACCTTTTTAATACACTATTATTTATCCCCCCAAAAAAAAAAAGTCATCCCAAGAAGTTATACAAAATGCAATCTTAATTTTCTTGGAAAATTGTATGCACTAACAATCATAGTGACATGTACTTAATAAGATTAATTTGTTTGACATTAATTTAGCGATTCCTAATTTGTTTAGAATTTCTTCCAAATTGTTTATGTTAGATGTTGGCCCACATCGGCCCAAAATAAAATTTATATAAGAGATTAACTTCCATCACCTTAATGCTTAGATTTTAAGATTGAAACCCCAATTCTTATGTGTTGTTTGGCTTCTATGGTATCAGAGCGAGTTTCCAACTGAATCTCACCATAGTTCACAATGAGCCTATGTCCATGCAAGCCAACGTGAAGGAGGGCCCAAAGTAAAAATTACTTGTCCCATATAAGAGATGGACTTCCCTCACCTCAACATCTAGATTTTAAGGTTGAGACCCCACTCTTACATATTGTTAGACTTATTTAATAGTTTACTAGTACCCTTTATGCAAAGAAAGATTAACATGTTTCATTATTTAATTATTGAGTTTACACAAATAGTTATTAAGTTTGATTTATGTTCCCAAGCATTTCTATAAGTTTTTCAACACTTTCTAGTTGCTTCTCTTGTATTTCCGAAATGGTTCCAAATTTTAAATTTTCATACAAACTAAAACACAAATCAAAATGAAATTTTGATCCTTACATGCAAACGTGCCTACCAAGTTACCAACAAATAAGCCACTCAAATGCAAAACAAGTGCTGACTAGGCAGGATTCAGACCCATCAAAGGTCATATGTATGCCGCTCATATGCACAACAAGAGATCAAAGATCAAACAAGAGCATCAACACATTCATATGCACATAATACACATATGGACCATGTGTTATCAAGCAACTAGTGATTATCTTAACTTATATCACTTAAACACAAGGAACATAAATACTGTAGTACAGTTCCCTTTGACCATCTTATTCAATTTTTATGTTGAGCTCCCTGAAGCACACCCACAATGCCATCAATTAAGATTTGTAGAAGCCATAACATCTAAAAATAACAATCATGCATCAATAGTGGAAAGCCAAAAAAAGAAAAAACCAAGTGATGACTTTGCAGATCAAAACAATATATGTAAAGCAAGGACCCACAAATCACATGGACTATTTGATGAAGATGGCAAAAAGACCTATTTTTTTTTTTTTTTCACTTCCAAATTTTATTTTTACTTCGTTTTCCTAATTGGATATTTATTTGGTTTCCTAATTATTTTTTTTCATAGAAGTATACATATGACTCATTGTGTAAACAATTGGTAGATTTTTTAATCATTAAATTGAACACGTAATATTGCAAATTTCCTCCCTTATGTTTCCTTTTTTCCCCTCTTTTTTGTCTCTTTGATCCTCCCTCTCTCTTCTCCTTCATAATTTTCCCCCTTTTTTGTGGGGCAAGTAAGGTATACTCGTACTATTATACAAAGGCAACACTCGGTACATCCTTACAATTGGTGAAGGTTTATCTTTTAATGCCTCTCCATCAAAATAAAACTATACTCTACGAAGGGTTCTCAAATGATATCACTTCTTAAGTTAGTCAACACAATGGACAAAATGTGCACAAATTTTAACATCGCATGAGAAAATGTGACAGAAACGGAAGGAATCATAAGATTGCATCACATATAAGGGACAAGTAGAAAATTACATGCAAGGAGGTGGACCTTCTCCTTCAGGTTCCAATTTCCGCCACTCATATGGCTTGGCAGCTGTATCTAGTGCCCATACATCAGCTAAAGGTCGCTTTCCTGGAATCATGCATTAAGATTATCGATTGAGGCTAAAAAATAGAAACACACACACACAAAAAGGAAAAGGAAAGAAAAATATCAAAGCAGCTATCTAAAAGACTCACCGTCATTTCCACCAATTGCCATAAGATATCTTTGCCCTACTAGAGCCATAACATGCCCATAACGTGGCCCTGGTCCAGGGCCTTGGACAACAACCCTACAGGATGTTGACATTGATTTAATAGATATACAACAATAATACATGATTGTATATGGTTTTCTGTAAGCACATGCACGCATATATGTTCAAGTGTTTCCATACATAATCCGGGAAGCACTAGTTCAGGGAATCTAACCTATGCCACCGAGGCCGTTGTTGTGTGAGATCAAGAACATGAAGGTCCTCAGCCGACAAACCAGCTGGACCAATTCCACCCTATTTTAATTGAAAGATTCCAATAAGTAGCAATTATTTACAAACTCAATGAAAGAGAAACAAAAATATACAAGTAGTATGTGAAAAATCAACGAGTCTTCCGACCTGAATAACCACCATAGTACCCACAGCAGTTGCCACATGAGCTGCCCTTGGTGTGGGAGGTTCTCCGAATGGTGCAATCCTGCAAAGCAGGTTAATCAACACATTATAGACCTACATCCTATATAATTAAACAAAAATAAGAGAGTACTTTAAAAAAGGCATATAGTTCAAAGTATTAACACTTGGTGATAAAGATGGCTTGTCTGGGCTTACCTAGACCATCTATTTGTCAACACATCATAGCAATGCACATCAGCTGTGGCTCCTGCCAACCCTGCAATGCAACACTACCTTAAGAACTATGAAGGTTTAAAGCAAAAACAAATGCATTATAAATTCCAAAAATATATCCTTAACAAAATCAACATTATCATTCTATTTTTCTTTTTCTTTTTTTCTTTTGGTTCTGAGCTTCTGATAAGTAGATGTACAGAGAAATTATCAGGGGGTGCCACAGGCGTACACAGCAAGAAGAAGAAAAAAAATTAATAATACCATTCTTTGTTTTACAGGAATTCATGCATTGGTTAACAGATTATTCCAAAAAACACCAACGAAAGTCTTTCCCACCATATATGACCAAAACCACCAAATCATGCAGCTTGACTTACTAGAGCCAAACTGGACCGAGAATTAAATACCACTTGAATCAGTTGGACCTCAAACTATATAGAAGGGGATAAAAAAATTAACAAATGCTTCTAGAATTTCGACAATATAGGAGTTCCTACTGCACCTCAACATCAAGATACAGTGATTGCAGTAAGTTTATTCATAAGATAGCCAGATAATAAAACCATAACAGTGCAATCCATTTACAAGTTTAGGGTTCGCACAGGAAAGGTAAAAACGCAGAGATACAGACATGAATTGGTGAAGTAGCGATGCGATTAAACCGAATGCGTACTTATTCCAGCACTTCCAGCTGATGTTGGAGTCCCCGAAGCTGCAGAATTTCCCTCGAGAGCCGTAGCACCGCCGAAGAGAATCAGCCGTGGACCAATATAACCCGGCATCCCTTCCTCTCCAACTGCAGCGACCGCCGTCAGGGTGTGCCCGCACCTCGGCCCCGGCCCATCCTCCTTTTTCTCTATGACGGCATTCACCACCGAGTACGTCGGCGCAGTCCTCGGGCCGGCCACGGGGCTCTGCTGTTCGTGAGGCGGCTGCTGCTGCAGCTGAGGCGGCGTCGGCTGCGGCGGAGATCCAGAACCGCCAGCGGCAGACGGCTCAAGCTGTTCGGTCACGGGGCCGTTATGGTCGGGGCCGGCCGGACCATGATCGGCCTCCGACACCATTGAGGAATCGACATCCATGTCTCCAACCCTTGGATTCGTACCTTACCGTCAAGATCGGAGCTACAATTCTCAGCAACACGCATTTCTGATCAACATGTTGTATCTAATCACGTCGTATTCGAAACACCTATAATTTAACCGAGAATTGCACAGCTAGAATCGAAACCCTAGCTCGGATCGTTCGATTTGCCTTCCGGAAAGAAAAAAAAAAAACCGCAGAATTTTCCGAGAAAATTACACCAGAGAAGGAAAATGATTAGGTTTATCTTTTTGTTCTTTGTCTTTCAAATCTCTCTCTACGCTGAGTCCGAAGGCGGTCGAGAAATAGAGACGGGACGGAAGGAGAAAATCTCAAAGCCGGAAGAGGCCTCCAGGTGTACCAATCACTTTCTCTATCTAGCTAGGCCCTCATGCTTTCTCTCTCTGCCCAACTGTAGATACGATATATGTATTTTTATACGCATAAAATCTCCGTGTGGGTGAACATATGAACGGAGCGTGGCAGACCAATAGACGGCGCGAGACGGAGTTTGAACTTTGAAGTGGTTTATCTTTATCAAACCAATTTAAACGGGGTCAAGTTTTAATGCTATTAACGGCGACGACCCATTCCTATTTCCACGGAGGCTTGCCATGGCCTTTTGCTTCTGTTGGTTAGCACGGAAAGAGAAACACTCCCACGAGTGTGGACTCACGCGCCAATGTTCCAGCTATTTAAAAAAGTGCGTAAATTATATGTTATTATTATTATTTTTTTAAGTTTAATTAGGTAAGATAGGTTTAGTTTGCGTTTGGTGCACAATAATTTGCTAAAAAACTCTAAAAACTCTGAAATTCTCTGCTATATATTTACATTTTTTTCTTTTCAAATTTAAAAAAAAAGTGACATATTCACCAAAAAAAATAACATGACTATAATTTCGTTAATTGAATAAGAAAATTTTTTTTGGGGATGTTAACACGAAATCGTACGTTATAAAATGACACCAAATTTGCCTTTTTTTTTTTAGTTTCTGTATACCGTCCCGATAGAAAATACCAAACCGTTCCGACGGTTTGGTCATTACCAAAAACTATCTCGACGGAACTTCAAAACCGTTACGACGAATTCAGCCTTGTCTTACCAGAATTTTCAGA
>QLOD02000010.1:16704983-16720916 GCA_003260245.2 Sideroxylon spinosum | reverse complement strand
TCATTACCAAAAACTATCTCGACGGAACTTCAAAACCGTTACGACGAATTCAGCCTTGTCTTACCAGAATTTTCAGACCAGCCGTCTTGACAAGCAACAAAACCGTCGGGACGGAGTCGACACTGTTCTTCTCCAAATTTTGTGATTTGAGTTAGCGTACCAAACGTCAAAAAATAACTCAAACCATATTTTTTTACCATTTTTTGCTTTTTTTCTGCTTCAAATGTATCCTTAAAGTGATAAAAAATAAAATAAATGTGCCTTTTGCATCCATAACTTTTCTCAAAAAAATTCAAAAATTTTGAAATTCCTCCTATCAAAATTTATCACATGACACTTTTACATCAAATCAATACCAATTTTTGATTTTTTTGAACTTTTTTTGGAACTTCAAACGCCCTCCAATGAGATAAAATAAAATAAGTTATGAGTTCATAATTCATACAATGAGATAAAAAGTAAATAATTTTTAGAATTTTTTAGTATTATTTTTCAGATTTTTTTTGTTACTCCAAACGGAATCTTAAGAAAGTGATTGATTTTAATACAAGGGAATTAATTTATTTTGGTCATCCCAATTTAAAGCTTGTTTGGAAAAATAAAAAAATAAATTTTTAAAATTTTTACAAATTTAATGAATTTTTGGTTATTTTTTATTCGGTGTGTGTATTAGTTTTTACCAATTTTATTCTTAAAATTCTGATACAACATATGAAAATCGTTCGAACATGCCATTCTACCATATTTGAACTTAGAAGTCTAAATAGCATACAAAAATCGTTTGAACGGTCATTAACATAGTATACAAAAATCATTCGAACGAATCATTTAAATATGTTTGAAAAAGTTCTATTAACTCAAAAGTCTAACACAACATATGAAAATTGATTAACCAAGTTATTCAACCACATTCGAACAAATCTAATCTGCAAGCTTAGATTTGTCTTTCAGACCCTAAAAAGTAATTGGCATATTATATTTTTTCTAACTTTTGATCTTTCAAACCCTCCCTCATTATACATTTAGTTTTATTATCTTAATTTTAAAAAAAATTTAAACTATTTATTCCTTTTATGTTTGCCTACATCAGATTAATAATTTTTTAATTATTAAAAAAATCATATTTCTACCTGAAATCATGCTCGTGGTTTTTTATCCTCTTTGCTCTCGCATCCGAATCCCCCTATATCATCTCTCTACACTTCCGTTCAATTGCCAGCACACAATTATTAATTCAGTATTTTTTCGAAATGTCAATTAAGCCTCCAACTTTCATAACTTGATTAGTCCTTTTTCTTTTTTTCTCCCACTACATATCCAACAAATGTTAACAAAATTTTTGCAACTACATCTATATTTATTTTAACCCAATAAATCATGAGTATATCACACATACTTGAGAAATTAAGAAATTATTCTCAAATATTTTGAGATTTTTTTAAATATATCAAAAATTCATTAATTATACATATTTGTGAAATTACAAAAAAAAAATATTAAACCCACAATTATCTCATTTATCTTATTTCTTTTGATAATTAAGTGTTCATTTTTATTAATTATGATATTCATGACGTAATTGTTTACATATTATACTAACCTCAGATTCTACGCCCACCACCACCACCGCCAAATTGAGGGAGTAATGCATTAAATGCCCCCTGTAGGCTCGAATTGATACCCTCCATTAATAAAGTTAATAATTAAGTATTGGGAATTTGAATAAGGCTGCGGTGATGCTATTTGAAGTGATGCTATTAGCAGAGAGAAAAAAAAAAAATCAAACCTATAGTATTATATAAATTATGAGCGTTCACCAATAAAATAAAATAAAAAATAAGAAAGGTAATTTTTTCAATAACCGAAAAGTTATTAAATGTGCTCTAACTATAGCAAATTTAGCTATGACATTATCTTTTCCTTTTTGTTCATTCTCTAAATTCTTTATAATTTACACTCTAAAATCTTTCTTGATATATCTACATTCTTGTTTTATTTTTTCACAAGAAATTTAAAAATATAGTAATAATATAATTATTGATATATACCAAAATTCTTTAATTATTTAAAATATCATTAAATAAACTATCTTTAAGTATCCTCAATTTTTCTTTCTTTAACTTTTTAGTTTTTGAACTTTTTTTATAATTAACCATTATACTATTTTACATTATTAGTAATGTACTTTTATTTTTGGTTTGAACAATAATTAAGAATAATTAATGTTCAATTCTCACCCTATTTAATTTTTATAAATTTAAACCATAAATAATATCAAAATTAAAAAATAATGAGCTCAAAAATTGTTTTAATTTATTTTATCTTTAATAGTTTTGTGGAGTTTGAATTTTGACATCAATACCTATTACTTGCTAAATTATCATTACACAAGACATCAATTGCTTAAGCATTATCGAAAGAATTTATTATAACTTTTATATTTTAATGTTGATTTTGGAAAAATCATATGCAACTAAATGATATGGTTATTTTTAAAATAGAAGGAACACCAATAAATTAATATTAAAATGGCTTAATTTAGTGTTGGCAAAAAAAAGTGATAATTAACTAAGACTTTGTCTTGATTGATAAATTTGATAGGATTTCATTTTATTTGATGAGAATTCTCACTAATTCTTATACTTGGAATCAAAATAAAATTTTATATATTGGATTCCATTTCATTTCATAACTTAAATTTTAGGATTTGTATATCAATTGAAATTCTATCCAAAAAAATATAATTTGATGAAAATTTATAATTTTCTTAAGCCATTTATGTAAATGGATAAATTTATTCTCATATATCATATTTATCCTACATTGTTTTTTTCACTAACATGGTCAAATTTGAAAGTTTTCATAAATTCATTTAATTCTTTAATTGAAGCATGTGTTCCAAATATAAAATAAATCAAATCAATTCTAGTAGAAAAAAATTTCTAAATAAAGTGTAAAACAAATGATTGATTGAATTATTACTATTTATACAAAAAGTTATAATTTGTAAGTTAAAGTTTAAAAGTCCAAAATTAAAATAGATGAACAATTGTTATTTTTATGTTCTATTTTTTAAAATATTAGAATAAATATTTAAAATTACAGAAGAAAAATTATTAGTTATGGGTTGGATGTAAACATTTTACCTAAAAGACATTCATGAGAGAGGCTACATGCACCATTAAAAGTATAGATTCACCCACTGAATCCAACTACATAAAAAGAGTCATGAGTGTAGTAACTTTTGTTATTAACATATTTTTGTTTTACACAATTTTACCCTTTTATTTTGTTTAATTTATTACTTAGAATGGTAGAAAAATGGTAGAAGACATGGGGTGCACAGCGAAGCAGTCCATCGAAACTCTAGATTTTCTTCTTTATTTGACAGGAGTCCCTAAATGATGGATACAAAGGATTGCTCCTTCAATCTACTTTTTTCACCTCTTACTGCCCATTGCTTTCTACCTCATTGGGGAGAAGACAGTTAGCTAAAGAGGTTTGACATGAATTTTTTTGGTTTTTACGTCTTCTTCAATCTTTCTTTGGTGCTATTTTCATACATCTCATTTCTCCTTTCCTATTTACTTTGAAACGCCTTCCTTAAACATATATTTCTTCTTCTATATGTGTGTTGCTCAATGGATTGAATGTCCTTGTTTGGCTGACACAAACTGTCCTTGAATGCATGGTTTTTTTTTTTTTTTTTTAGCTATGTTTATTTATTTATTTTTTTTAACTATGTTTCGAGTTTATTTGGTTATGTTTCTAATACTATTCAATTGTCAAATGCTTTTACGTAGTTTTTTGGGAGGCCATTTTATTTACATATATATGTTTGATACATAAACCCAGATTATAAAAGAAGAAAATTGGGACAATAACTAGAAATTTGGACTTCAATTTTAAATCATTTTTATCCTCTTTCCTAATTGAACAATTTTTGGATTTGCTTCTTATTTCAATGTTTATATTTCAATTGTGGATTTTTATGGGACCTGCAAGGTGTTTGACGAAAAGTTGAAATTCTGTCAGTGAAAATAATTAAAAAAAAAAAGTCAAAAATACTATGTAATCTAAAACTGTGTAATTTACTCATGGTGGTGAAAGAAATGTTGTGTGTAAGTAATAACTAGTTGCATTTTGATCAAAAAGTTCTATGCAATTTGAAAAATATGTCATATCGACAGAAAATCACATGGTAAAACCCTTATTTTACCTTGCATTGGACTGTTTAATAGGTATGATGAGATGTATTTTGATTGTTGTTTATAGGATTTATGTGTAGCGATATTTTTTTTTTTTGTGTTTGTGTATATTATAGTTTGAACATATGTTTGAAGTTAACAGACGGTTATATTAGTTTTATTTTATTTATTTATTTATTTTACTTTTTAAGAAATCTAATTTTGACTTTACCTAGAAGATTCAAGTTGTGTTTAGTTAGGCTTCTTTACTGCTACATGTAATTTCTTACTTAAGGTTTCTATTTGTAACCTTTTTTTTTTTTTTGAGGTATTTGTTTTCTTGATCACTGCCTTTTCACTAGAACTTATCATGGTTGGAAACTAGGATCTAGGGGTTTAATTATTTATCCTATTTCTCTAATTTTTATCAAAAAAAAAATTTAAATGGTTATTACCTAGAGATTCTAGCTAGATACAACAATTTGCAAAATGGGTTTGCTTTTCAGTTTTATTTCTTCATTTTTGTTTAGTTTTTCAATTGGAATAAGATCTTGAAAGCCATGGATAATGGTGGGTTCTTACTGATTAACACATAATATTATACATTTATACACCTTTGCAATGTACTAATTGTATAAAATTATTCACTTAAAAGTTAATTTCATTGCATATTTCTTATACACTTGTGTTTTATATTGATTACAACTTTTAGGAATTAAATCTAGGCAATTGGAAACCTAATCAATATAAAAATGCAAGTGGAAAAGTTTCATGTGAATGAGAGGCGAAAAGAGAAAGCAAAAGAGCTAAAAAATGAGAAAGAAATTATATATGGAGGGTATGGTGTGAATGAGGGTTCAAACAAGATTTCAGCTTCAAAAAAATTTTTTAAGGCATGAAGATGGTATGAATAAGGGTTCAAACAACATTTCAACTTCAAAAATGTTCTAAAGCCTAAAAGTGGTGCGAACAAGGATTCAAACCACACTTTCTTCACACGGTGTGGTTCAAACCCTTGTTTCGCATCATATCCACATGACTTAGAAAAAAATGAAGCTTTGAAGTTGAGCTATCCTCTGTCGTTCGAACAAGGGTTTGAACCACACTTTGTTTGCACCCTAGGTAGAATAACAGAGGATTGCTAAACTTCGAAACTTCATTTTTTCTAATTCATGTGGATATAGTGCGAACAAGGGTTCAAGCCACACTTTGATCGCACTCTTGTTCAAATAATAGAGAGGAGCAACTTTGTAACTTTAAATTTTGGACAAGTATAGAAGAGGGTTCGAATCCTTATTCGAACCATGCAAGTACTTTGTAGAATTTTGTAATTCTCCATTAGTTTTAAGGGCTCTTTGGTTATTTCAAATGATCAGGTTGTGTTATAAATAGAGGGTAATTACAGAGAATTAAGGGAGAAATTACATTAGACAGTTTGATAAAGTAGAGTGCATATACAGTTGTAGAGAGAGAAAGTAGATCATGTTTGGTAGGATAGAAAATTTCATTTCTTTTTTAATTCCTCTGTAAACACTTTTCAATTGAATTCAAGTTTTTCTCTTCCAATATGATTGAGTAGCTCTCTTTCTTAGGTTCAAATCATGAAGAGTAGATGATATATGTGGATTTTCAAGGTACTTTGAGTTTCATTGTTTGATTTTCATAAGAATTTCTTTTGAATAGTAGTTGATTGTTTGAATCTATTGAAGTCATCAATTAAGAATTCTAGATCAAACTTGTTTGTATAGTTTATATCGATTATATGTGAGTTGCTAGAATTGTTACATACTTTCTCTGTCATGCCCATATCTCGTGACCCGAAAAATGAGTTAATTAGCAAACAAACTTGCACTAATAAATCATACCTTGATCTGAGCAATATGACAATCCTAAAGCAACATCCACGTAAGATAATAATATAATATAAACTAAGCTTTAGCTACTACTAGGCTATCATGCTCCAACATATCCCATAATAAATAAGAGTATGCCTTATGGCCGTTACAACCCAATCTTATAAATCTCTAAATTTAAATAATATTATAGTCTCAATTGAAATTTTAACTTAAGCAATTTTAAATGTAATTTTTGGAACAGATTATGCAATTCTAATCCCACCAAATGCTTACCTAATTCTTAGGATTTGTTCTTGCAAGTAGTCCACTTGTGCCCTCAGAGCATCATAAAAGCATGTATAACATGTAAAACGATAATGTAAAACAGCACCAGCATTTATAATTCAACATATATAATCATGCAAACATCATCAAACAAAATTCAATTCCATATACGTAAGTATCATAGTTCCACTATCAAAGTAGGCCTTATATAAAGCACATGCCATGGTCAATGCTATAATCACCATTATCATATACTCTAGTATTTTTATTAAATTTGTCCTAATTCATGTTCCATTCACATTTTATTTATAGGGGTGGGCAATAATATGTCGTCACTAAAAGCCATGATTAGCTGTAGTATACGTTATCGTCAAAACCTACTGGCATGAACATCAATCTTTGCGCAGGTTTTGGATCTTTCAACCGTAGAGTAATCTCTGTACTCTTCCTATTTCTTATACCCCCCAACCCCGTGTCTCAATGTCATTTACATTTACTCTTACTCACTTATCAATCTCACTTACATGTATGTTCATATAACCATCTTATTCAACCATGCAACAATTAACATTATCAACTCATTTAACCATGCAACAATTAACATTATCACCTTATTCAACTATAAAACAAATAGTATCATCATAATGAACCATACAAAAATCCCATTTTAATTGAACATACTATTAGTAGGTTTTCCCATTTCATTAACATAGTTTCAACTCAAGCATCATATAATTCACTTCTATAAATTTACTACAACACAATGAGAAGTAAATATCATAAGTAAGGTGCCTAAAATTGAGAAATACATTTAATAAGACTTAGTTTGAGATTCTAGAGCACTTGGGGTGCCCGCATCATGGGTTGAAGCACCCCTCTGTGGGTAAGTTCCAATTTTTACTTATTTTTTCGTAGGTTTTTATCCTAAAACTCGTTTTATAACCAAGTCCTTATGAATATAAACCTTACTTAAGTAATTTAACAAGTTTACAATCTCATGTGTTTAGAAAAAGGGTAACTTAAGTAAGAAAATCTCAAATTTAAAGTTTTTAGAAGGGTCCAGGTACCGCCCTGAGGGACCTGGGCACTTTTGCCACTTATTTGAAGGCACTTCACATAAGAACCCTGGGTGCCCCCTACATTCTAGAATGCATGCTTTGTTTGGTTTGAGCTATAACTCATGTTTTTAGGTCCAAAACTTTACCAAATCCAAATGTTAATTCCAAACCTTGTTTCTCGGTGTTATTTAGGTCCTAAAAGACTCAAATGACTCAATCACGATAAGATTTAATTACCTCAATCTCTCAATTGAAACTCTTGGTTTCAACCTATACGCACACATATACACCTATATCAAACCACTTGTATCTCCTCCTTAAGCTTTCAAATTCTTAAATAACCATCATAATAGCATTTTCTAACTCAATACATTTAATATATGCTATTAATAGGCTAGAAATCCTTACCTCAAGCTTGAACAAAATGAAGTCTCCTCACCCCTTTCGTCTAAACAATAAACAAATCACAAAAAAGGATTTCTTTCGTGCTTAATTACATTCTTACAAGAGTAATTTATGTTTGGATAGGGTTAGAGTAACTAACATTTCTTCCTTCGTTCTTTTTCTTCTCTTTCAGTACCAAATTTGCACTCTTACAAACATATAACATGCTTGGCTTGGTTTCTAAGCATTCTATAGGACTCTAAAACTTCCCCCTACCCTTACTCTAACCGTAGAAAGTATACGAGTGATGCCCCAAGCGTACAGCTAGAGCCACATCCATCCATTAATCTACTACACACCCCGGGTGCCCCCCTGAGGCCTCGGTGCCCTTCTGTGTTCCTTGGAGTCAAAAAGTCAAATTTTAGGTTATTTGGTCTATTACTACCAAAAGTTTCATCATAGACCATCCCTAATGACTATAATTGCTTAAATTAACATATTATCACATCCAAAACATGTTAAAAACCATCTATTTATATTAATACAGAAATCCAAGATATTAATTCTTGAAGGATTTGTATGTGAATTGCGAACACAGAACTTGCATATGCTATCTATAGATTATGCACTCTGATGTTTGATTTGGATTTTCAATTAGATAAACCTAACTTTATCACCAAACTTATCAACTATTATTCTTAATTGTGCTTCATTGTTCACATTTTTTTTAGATTGGTAATGAATGATTATTAGTTTGTTTGGATCCTTTTGAATTATCAGTGGATATTTCTTGATTAACTCTTGAATGTATATTCTATGTACATTATATGTGAGTTACTTGATTGGAATTTTTATGCTTAATCTTAAGGATTTTTTATGGGGATTACCATATAGAATCTCATGTATTCTATGTGGATTATTGCACTCTAAGTGTTTGATCTATAGATTCAACTAAGTGAAATTGAGTTTATAACCAAATTGATTAGTCATTATTCTTCTTGAAAATCCATAGAAATCACTACTTTAATTGATTTAATCCAAGATTTTTTTTTATAATTGTTTTTAGTTTAATTAAATTTTTCATTACAACTTTTAAATTGGATTTAATTGCTACCTCCTTAGTATTTGACAAAATGCTTAGGCAGGTTTCATTTCCAAAATTCAAACCAATTTTTCTTAATTTTTCTTGTTTGACACCTATTAATTGAGAGAAGAAAAATTGTGAGTTCACTACGCCTCTCCCTGTGGGTATGAAGGAAACTTCACCATTTATAAATTTCAATTGGTAGAACTGATCACCTTATACTTAGGGCATATCCGTTTCTCTCGTTCATTGGGAGGAGATCACAAGCACTTATCGAGTGATAATTTGAAGAGTAAGATTGCCTTTAAGCTTAGTAGATATGGGGAAAAGGAAAAATCTACCATGTTTTTGGTTTTTATGGAAATCTCTAGGCTTAATTCAAATTATAAAACATGGTCATCTTTAGTTGAAGCGCATTGTATTGCTGGTAACATGGATGAAGCCTCTGATTGTTTTCAAAGGATGGTTTAAAAATGTGGGGTATCATGTGTTGGGTATGCTTTTGAATTGTTCACCAGCATAAAATTTTAGTTTTATGTAATGGTTATTTATTATTTGATCTTAAATCTTAAGAAAGAAGAAGAAGAATATGATGAATGATTTTGTACTCTGTGAATCATATCAAATATATTTGACTAGGCACTAATACATTAAAATAAATCTCCAAGATATCAACCATAATGTCTTGAAGAATGAACATATTATTTTCTTACCATAACATTCCAATAATGTTAAGAAATTTTATTTCCATAGCATTTTAACAAATCACTTTGAACAAGTTTGATATAGTATTTTTATTTGTTATTATTTTTTTAATGTCAGTTTTACCCACAAAAAAAAAAAAAAAGAATGTACGGAATTTCTGTTATTGTTTATGGTTTAAATAAGATGACTACTAAATTTGATTTTATGAAATTTTTCTTTTTATTAGTCTCTTTACATACTGGTGACATGATGAAGCCAAAGGGACAAATGATACTAGACTAAATCTTTAATCAGAACAAAAGTCTTACTCGTAATTTACTTGTAGGAGGAATATTTTCAGTTAGGTTAGCCATTTGTGTAGCAATTCCCATAACATCTACTTAAAAAATTAAATGTTTTAATTACCAAAACAAAACTAGCCTGTGCCTTACACAAGCACCCTTCACTAGTAATGTACAAGTACTTCTAAGGCAAACAATACTTTCTTAGGATGCAAGAAAAAACCCCGTACACTTATTAATACTAGAAGTGAGGTACAGACTTTCTGTGTGTGTCTTTAATTATTTTTTAATTGTATTCAAAATAAATTTAAAAAAATAGTCTCAAATAATAAAAATAAGTAATTAAGAGGAATTTAAATAAAACAAACAATTTTAAAAGTAGTGGATACTTGAAAATTTATAAAATAAAAAATAAAAGAGTTATATTACATAAATAACTTGTAAAAGTACTGGCACAAAAACAAAAAAAAAAACTTCTTACAAAAGTTTAAAAATTACTTACACCTCTTTCCAGTTGTGAGTATTTATTGATATTAATGGTAGAATGTAAAGGCTTTACCAAGTAGTTAATTTCATTAATTTTAGGGGTAGTTACCTTTACACCCCCTATACTTAGGCTCATTTTCATTTTTGCTCCTCAACTTCATAAATGTGTATTAATAGCCCCTTGTATTGTACAAAAAAGTACAATAATGGACGAATCTGTCTAATTTAACATTGCATGCTATACATGTGTGTACAAAATGCAAGTGTTCAAAATAAAAAAATAAAAAGACCAAAATACCTTTGACAAAAACTCTAAACTATTTTCATCATTTTCTGTTCTCAAAACCGGTCATCTTCCATCCAAGGTCAAAGCTTTTAATGGTGGTGCCACTTGAAATTGAGAGTTTCTTCACCACTAGAGCTTCTCGGCACAGCGACAAGGAAAGATAGATGACTTGTTGTTAGATGAACCTAGCTAGTATTTGACGAAGAAAAAAAAGAGGCACGAAAGAAATGGGTGAAGTCGAAGGTAAGTCTCTCTTTCTCTCTTTGCTTTTTAGACAATCCCATTCGTAGAGCACAAGAAGAAGAGAAAGTAGACCCATAAACAAACCATGATTGAGAAGAAACTCTTAATTCATACAAAGCCAAACTAGCCGTAAAGGAAGATGAGTTGAAGGAAGCACAAACAACGATTAAGATGAATATGGCCTCCAATAACCTCCATGAGATATTGGGAGTTTAACGTAGTTCAGGTATCACATCCATAAATTCATCTGAATGTGTGCATCTTGACACCTTTTTAGCATTTGAATGATTATTTTTAGATTAGTTTCTTGTACTATATTATCAAAATGATTCACGATTAAGAGATTTAAAGTGCAATACAGTAAAAGTATGAGATTTTCAAATTAAAATTTTGAATTGATATATATTATTTTATCAAGACAATATATTGGTATTTGGACTGATGTTGAATTTGAGATTTTGTTTTGGTTAAGAGAATTAGAAAATAGATTGTATTTATATATCCAATGGTTGAAAATCCCGAAACTTGCATAGGGTTTGATTATCATTCCAATAGGCTGGTAACCTACAAGACAATGTTTATACTTATATATAACTTTTATCCTTGATATGTGAGGAAGTAGATACCTATGATGGCATATACCCCTTTAGAGGCATATACCAAGGAATGGTCTAATATGATTGGGTTGTTAGTCATAAACCAATTAGGCAGAGTACTTAAAACTTTGTGGATTTTAATTTGTGGTTATGAATGGGTATTGGCTAATGATTATTGATTTGGATAAAAAATAATGTTATTTTATCATTATTTTATTGTAGTAGAAACCTAAGAAGTGGGCAATTTTTCTACTCCGATATGTAACATATTAAGCTCTTTAAAGACCTAGCGCTTTTAAATTTTTCTTTGGGCTTGAAGTTAAATGACCTACTGTTTAGAGATTCAAGACTTTTAAAATAATTTTGGCCCAAAAATTAAGCCACTAGTTGGCCCAACATCTTAATGTTTAAAAACTAAAGAATAACCCAATTGGTTTTGGTCTTTTAAGTAGCAATAGCGAAGATACTATCTCTTCTAGGTCATAGAATTACAGACATTACGATAAAGTTCACAATCGAAATTACGAGAGATTTTAAGCAATGGAAGTGTAAAGAAGGGAAAGAACTGACTGAAGATGATGAATTTTTTTAGAAGGCCAAGTCCGAAGGGGTCTCCTTTTTTCTACCAACTAATGGTGTAATTGCTGATAAGTTTGTTGGCATCTCAAAATGTTGGATAAAGTTGGATGTTGGACATTATTTAATCAAGAAATTTAGCAAAGATGGTGATTTCGTTTGCATTATGCTGATTCATTTATGTGCCTTATCTAGCTCAAATCCTGTTGTCGGGAAGTTGTTTTGATACGAGTTTTGAATTAATTAGACATAGTGACATTGAATAATAAGCTTGAAAGATACGCTAGTAATGAAGATGGTGAATCACTTCATCATATATTTTATTCAATGCCTCACAGAAAAGTTGTGCTTGGATTATAAAAGAAAGCAAGCCATGAAATTTATTAATAAATATAAGATAGTGTACTTTTTAATAACTCGAACAAGGACAACTGTGTCCCAGGCAACTTGGTGCATGCTTCCATGAAAAGTTTAGCAACACAACTGCAAAATGTGAAAGCTAAAAAAAAATTAAATATAGTAGGAGAAAATCTCTAAAAATCTAAAATGGAAAAACAACATTATTAAGGCCCTCATTTGGCAATCATTTTGTTTTCAGTTTTCAATTTTTGTATCATTTTTTCGAAAACTGAAAATAAAAACTTATATGGTAAGCCAATTTTCATTTTTTGTTTACAAATTAAATATACTCCAGCTTTCATTATTTTGAAAACTCTTCAAGACATCAAAAAAAGTTTTTTCACCAGATATAAAAAATTGGTGTTAAGTTTTTGTGTGAGGCTTTGAAAACCAGAGTAAGGAATGAGAAGAGAGAATGATGGAAGGAGCAAGACTGAAGCTGGTTCTCTGGAAACTCCTAACAACCACGAGGTGTATACATATATATATATATATAGATCTCTCTCTTTCTCTCTCTCTCTCAGTTAATCCAAGATTTGCTTCTTTTTTTTCTTAACACTCTCCTTCTATTTTCTGTTCGATCTAAGGTCTCGATGATCACCAGTAGCTTCTTTTGATTTTCTATTCAACACTTCCTTAACTTGAAACCTATATAGATTTTTGATCATCATGTTGAACAACAAAAGATAATATATGCACTGATTTTCTTTTCATTTTGCTTGATCTATTATTGATAATGCTTGATCTAATTTGCTTGATCAGTGATTTTTTTATCTGTAATATTTATATGCAAAAGTAATATTTATATCTTTTATGGTTACACTGATTTTGCTCTTCTACCGATAACGTTTTGCCTTTTTTCATTGGTCCGCTTTTAGTGGATATACACTGTTTCGAATGCAGTGAATGAGACACCCTATTAGTAGTCTTCCCTATTTTGGCATTTTAGTCAACTATCATAACTCGAACTTAAAAAAATAAAAATATATGTTGTGCGTATTCTTCAATTATGGCTCTAAATTTGCTTCAACTGTTACCCCTAGGCATCTTAATGGTTTGGCTACCAATCTTACCATTTTTTCTTGTGTTATTGTTCTTATTTCTCCAAGTAATTTGGCTACATTTGATTTCTTTTGCATATGGAAGAGGCATTTTCTGAATTGTCTGTTGCAAATATGAGGGTGAAATCAATAAAATTAATTGAAAGAGTAGGTTTGAGATTTTGAATCTTTTCAAGTTTTTAGAACTATAAAACCTTGATTGCATATATGATCAAGGCATACTACACAAAAATATCTTTTGAGAATAAAATCTAATTAAGGCATTTATTGTCACTGACAGTCTAATACATTGCATCTTTTGGACACATGCTAGTTATATAACATTTGAATATATGGCATTTTTGTAACTGCTTATTCAACTGTTGAATATAATTTGATAGGAAGTTCTCTATGTATGATTACTATTGAAGTCTCTCACCTACTTTTGCTTACACTTTGGGGGGATGCTCTACTCTCTTCATTTTTGTCCTATTACAAGTGGACCTTTAGGCCTCAGCTAATCAAATTACTCTCTCATCATTTACAAGCATAACCAACTAAGGGATGCCCTGCATTTTTGCTACTGCTATTTCACAATTTTACTTGCTAACAATGAGTAAAAACAATTAGTAGGCTTGACAAAAGATAGAAGTGAGGGTAAATTGTCAGTTGGCTATTCTTGTTTCGGAAGAAATACATGGATAGAAATGGTGGAGGGGTTGTTTAACTTGGAAGCCATTGTCTCTCTCACCAATAATCTTTTTTTTTTTAAATAATAATAACTCCTAATAGTTATTTTTGCCTTAGCTTAGTTTCCATATGTTCAACCATGCATATTGCTCTAAATCCTTAAGTCAATTTTCCCACTCAACACATATAGTATTGAAATACAAGATAATAATTTGCTAAAACAGCTCAAACAACCTCTAAGCTAGTATTAGCAAAATGATCCTTAATATGCTTCAGATTTATAATTTATAGAAATTTTAACATCTTGTTCATAGTAGGCCATTATTCTTAATTTAATCTACCGCCAGTGTTATACATATATGTGAATATGTCCATGCCATTTTAGTGTAGAACCTTATCAATAGCTGAAACAATGGGAAGGTTCAGTTTGTTTACCACAACCCAAGTCCCAAACCTGCTTGAAAATGCAAGTTATAATAATTAGTTTTTTTTATTTATAATCTTTTATTATATAATAATGTATCTTTGTGCAATACTGGACGTAACAATATGAAATCTCTACTTAGAGGGAATATTCGAAGAAGGAAGGACAAATTTATGTTGTTCTTTTATTGTTTTGGACCTGTAGTATTTGTACATTAGATGCCAGTAGTTGTATTGCTTTTCAGGTTTCTAATGTGTTATTCATTTTTCTCTGTTTTAGCCATTCTAGATCCTTAAGTAGTCTAGATTGATACACTTCTTATTGTCCTTTTAGCCTTTCAACGAATTAACCTTGATTATAAGTGAGTATTTATTTACACATTAAATTAGTAGCAAAGTTCAGCATCTTAAAATTACATAAGAGCTTCTTGCTTTGGTTCTTCAAATTTACACAAGTATTTATTTATACATGATAAAGAATATTATTTCGTCTTTCCATTTCCTATATTATGAATAAAGAATTTTTTTTTAATATCATATGTAAATAAAAATTTGTGGTGCTTTGTTTTGCTAGTGAAAATTCATTTAATTCTAAATATGTTTTAACTAATATTTATATAGCGTATTCATCATAATGCATATAGCTAATTATATTACCATATATGCAAATGGAAACACAGAGTAATGAAAATATAAATCTAAAAGGTGATGTTGTTGAGGTACAATAGGATGGTAAACCTAGTCCATGCTCAGAGCGTAATAAAATTATTTTTATTGCTTTAATGGACAAGGAAATTACCAAAGGCCAGAGACAAACTAGTTGTTTTACAAAACAAGTTTGCCATCATTTAAGGATGAGATGGAAAGCAGAATTGGCTACCGTTACACCTTAGACCAATTAAGGAACAAATATAACCTTCTTAGGATAGCTTGGAATAAGTTCCATGTACTGTTGAAGGAGAAGGGAATTAGATCGTACAACCAATACGGTGTCAGCTTTTGATGACTAGTGGGAAAGAATATTTAAGGTATTATTTAACACATAATGTTTTGTTACTTGTTATAAAAGGTTGTTTTACTTCAACACATTTTGTGTTATAATAAAATAAAATTTCTACACAAATTAATAAGTACACAAGGAGGTTCAAGAAGAGGAGGGGGGTTGCCACACTTTCAAGAGCTGAGTCGTATTTTTGGGGACACTTCAACTATTGAAGCATTTGCTCACGCTTCCACAAAGTTTCCGTTATCCAATAATTGTTAGGGACTATACTGTAATTGGCGAATTCATATTCAAGACAATATCAATTAAAGTGTCATGTAACTACTAGACTTAGTATAGGCTAAGATACTAGAGTCTTGGGTTAGTATTAGA
>QLOD02000010.1:16676962-16694729 GCA_003260245.2 Sideroxylon spinosum | reverse complement strand
GAGCAAGCGTCAAATAGAGTATAGAGTCAAGGAGTCGATCTATAGTGAGATTTGAGCTGTAACCAACGTTTGGTTTTTAGTGAAAGTTTTTAAAGGATTTCCTGTGTGGATTTCTCTATCTAATAAATCGCTTTCCACATCTTTCTATTCTATTGATTGATTGATTAGATTATCTAGCATAAAATAGAATTTCAATAATAATAGTAAGAACCCTGCACCTAAGCGTAAATTTACGAATATGCCTGGTGAAGACGATGACATGCTTAATGAACTTGACAAGAAGCAACACAGCACCTTAGAAAAGTCGTAAGCGAGAAAGCTACAATGCTTCTTTATTAGTTACCTTAAATAATTTTGCCAAAGCTAGTAAAAGGAAGACAGAGCTACTGAAGAAGAGAATGATGTAGATGACATCTAGTGGAAATGCAACCAGTGTCTGCAAACTTGATGAGGTCCGCTTTCATCGTAAAGAAATGTTTGATGCACTCAAAGCATTCGATGACATTGATGCTGCAACATATGTAAAGGCATTAAAAATGCTTCATGAGGATGTCATCGTAGGGAAATATTCCCACACCTTCCATATAACATGAAGAAAGATTGAATCAATAATATTTAAGAGTTTTCATGTGAGAAGTTAGACTACTATGTTTAAAAAGTAATATTGTAGACTATGTTGTTAGATGTTGTGCAATGTTTGTGTGCATACTATTTTAGACAATGTTATAGTTTATGTGCTATTTTTTTTTCCTAGTAAAATAAACTATGTTTTATATAAAATCCCTTAGGCACTATTTGATTATGACTGTTTTATGCTATATATTTGTCTTGACAAAATATTTATAGTTTGTATTATTTTAATTATCTTTATTATAGGTGGTTTTTTAAAATAGCACAACATGGATGATGTTCGACCTTATATGCATTAAGATGATAGTTCTTGTTCCGATTCTGAAGATGAAGAGGCCATTTTTTTTCTTTTTTTTTTTTGGCATCCGAACTAAGAAATTACATCTATAATGTGTACTCATGTATTCTGCATAGAATATCCATGTTAACAAGTCATGAATATGTACTAGAGCTATTGAACGGTAGTCATAATGATCATACATTTGATCAATTTAGAATATGTCCAAATGTATTTATAAGTTTTTGTGAGGCATTACATACAAATGACAAGTTAAAGCACACTATGTGGGTAACATTTCATGAATAGGTTACTATATTTTTCTTTATTATAGCATATCACCACAGAATACGTACAGTAGCAGAAAGGTTTCAACACTCACACGAGATGATTGCAAAATATTTTTAGAAAGGTTCCTACACTCGAATGATGCTTTGTGGTATTGAAAACAAGATTCCCTATAGTAAAGGTAATGCCTCCTTTTCAGATTTTAACCCAAAGATATATTCCCACGGTTTGTTGTACCGTGCATAATTCTATTCAGATGCACGATCAAGGGTACGAATTAGTTCTTTACTATAATGATCGAAGTAATTATGAAGAAGAAAAACCTAATTGCACTTCAATGAGCAACTCCTAACCTACTATTGATATTGATATAAGTCAAAATCAACTTTGACAAATGAGAATTGTTCGTGATCAAATAGCACGTGAGATCTATGATTGTATGGGCAGTTGCCAATCTTACGAATCTATACTAGAACATTTACAATATAAATTAAACATTTCTTATACTATAATTTCTAATTTTTATAAATTTTGTTCGGCCAATTGAATATATAGTCAATTAATTTGATGTTGGTGAATTTTATGATCTCAGGCATGGAAAATGTCAACCACTATTGTAATATCTTGGACTTCCATATTAATATAAGCTGATGATTTTTAACATGTTTTGGATGTAATAGTATATTAATTTAAGCAATTATAGTCATTAGGATGGTCTATGGTGAACATTTTGATAGTAATGGGCCAAATAACCTAAAATTTAATTTTTTGACTTGAAGAAATTCAGGGGGCACCTCAGGTGGAGGTGGGGGCACCCAGGGTCTCATGGGGGCACCCGAGGTGTTTAGGGAGCACCTAGGGTAGGTAGTAAATTGATGGATTGACATAGTTTTGGCTTGTGCAGATGAAAGTTGCTTCTAAAATCAGAATAGGAGGTAGGTGGAAGGTCTAGGGTCCTATAGCATTCTTGAAGACCAAGCTAAGCATGTGTAAATGTGTGTATGAGAGAAGAGAGAGGAGAGTTTGGTGTTGGAAGGGAAGAACCGGGAAAAGAAGGGAACCAAGGAAAAAACGGTGAGTTACGATAACCTTAACTAAACTTAAATCAATCTTAAAAGAAAGTAATTAAGCACTCAAAGAGTTCTTCTATGCAATTTTATGTTGTTTAGGTCAAAGGGTAAGAAGATTGATCAACTTAAAGTTAGGAGTCTAAAACAAGAGGTTCATCATCTTCTTGCTCCATTTTGTTCAAAAATGAGGCAGGGATTTTTAGCCTCTTAATAGCATATATGAAATGTAAAGAGTTAGATAATGTTGTTAGGATGGTTATTCATGAATTTGGAAGCTTGAGGAGGTGATTCAAGTGGTTTGATATGTGTATGTATAGGTTTAAACCAAGAATTTCATTTGAAAGATTGAGATAACTAAATCTTATTTTGATTGAACCATTGGAGTTTTTTAAGACCTAAACAATACCTAAAAACAAGGTTTTGGACTTAAGGTTGGATTTGGTAAAGTTTGGGACCCCAAAAAAAAAGGTTATACCTTGAATCAAAACAAAGCATGCAGTCTGGAATTCAGGGAGACGAGCCTTACCCCACTTCAATTGCGTGGTAAGGGCGCCTGAGTCCCCCAAGGGGGTGCTTGAACCCCTCTAGAAAGTTAAAACTTGGAATTTTTTAATATTTAAAGTGGTCTTTTTGTTGAACACCTACGGTTGTAAACTAGCTGATCTACTCAAGTAGAGTTTATAAGTATAAGAACTTGGTTATGGAATGAGTTTTTGGGATAAAACATAAGGGATTTTGTAAATATCGGAACTAGCCGACGGAGGGGTGCCCCATTGGTGCAGAAGGATGCCCTAGCCTTTTTATGTGGGCACCTAGGTCCCCTACAGGGGCGTCTCGGGTGCTACAGAATCTCAAACGAGGTTGTATTTGAAGCATTACGTAGTTATAGGCTCTTTATTCTTGATATTACTTCTCATTGTGTTGTAGTAAACTTACAAAATGTGGATTATGTGATGTTTGATTTAAAAAGAGTTAAAAAAAAGTATGTTAATGAAATGAGAGAATCAAGTGATATGTTAAATCAAGATGAGACTTTTGTATCGATTATTATGATGATACTACTTGTTATATGGTTGAATGAGTTGATGATGTTCATTATTATATAGTTGAATGAGAAAATAATTTTAATAGTTTCATAGTTGGATGTGGTTAAATGATCAAAAACATGCAAATGAAATAGTAAATAAAAGGAAATGTAAATGATATTGAAACACGGGATTGGTGGGTAAAAATAATAGGAAGGGTATAGAGATTACCTTAGGGTTGAAAGACCGAAAACCTGCACAAGGATTGGTGTTCATGTTAGTAGGCTAGTAACCTACAAAATGATGTGTGACGTGGCTAATCGTGGCCTTTAACAACGACATATATTAAGACTAATTGTGGCTTTTAACAAAGACATTGATTGTGCCTACCCCTGTAAATAAAATAAGAGCGGAACTTGGATGAGAATGATTATGTTAAGGATATTATAGTAAATAAGAATGGTGATTGTGATGTTGACCGTGGCATATGTTTATTATGAGGTTTAATTTGGTAATAGAGTTATAATGCTTATGAATATGGACTTGGATTTTATTTAATAATGTTTACATGATTATATATATAGAATTATAAATGTTTGTGTTACTTTACATGTTATATATGCTTTTATATTACTTCGTGAGTATAAGTGGACTAGTGCTCATGTCTCTACAAACTTTGTTGTATGAATGAACCTAAGAACTAGGTGGGAATTTGGTGGGATTAGAAGTATATAAGTTATTGCGGGCATTGCATCTTTTATTTACTTAAGTTAAATTTATCTTTGGGACTGTAATATTATTTAGTGATTTATTCGATTGAGTTGTAAAGGCCAAAGAGCCTGTGTTTATGTATTATTATGGGATATGTTGGAGCACGATAGCTTGGTAGTAGCTATGGCTACTTTGTATGATGTTATTATCTTATGTGGATGTTGCTCTAGGGTTGTTATATTGCTCTGATCAGGGTATGGTTTATTAGTGCATGGTTTATATGCTAATTCACTTACCCCTTAGATCACGAGATTTGGGACGTGACAACTATGGACCACCATGTTCTTGTGGTGCGGGTTGGTTGTGTGGTTTTATAGCTCGTACGAAAAAAAAATTATGGTCTCTTTTTCTATTGTTGTCCTCTTTTGTCATAACTATGTTAATACTGTCATATGGATTGATAAATACAGTATGCCTACCGGCTACCATGGACTAAAAGAAAACTTTCGCAAAAATTACGTTGGTAATGTATACTACTGTGTGCTTATTGTAGGTTTAACATTGTGTTTTTTTACTAAGTTTCATCATATTTGTAACTTTAATTGTCCTTCTTTTGAAATAAACAGGTACTATGAACACAATACTTGCATTATAATATTATATTCAGACATGAATGTTGTAATATACTTTATTTTATTTTTTGAGTTTGTAATATATTGCTTTATGGTATTAGAAAAATTTATATTTTGTTCTATTTATCTTTTTTTGTTTTACAAAATATACGGAAAAAAACCGAACAAAAATTCGCCAAATATTTTAAGTTTTTTTCCTAAATGATAACTGAATAATAAAAACTGGATAATAAAAACTAAAATTAAAAACTGAAAAATTAAATACAAAACTAAAAACTGACAGTTTTACCGAAGGTACCATAAGAATTTGACAAGAGCCAAATATCTACAATTTATAACTTATGTCAATGGAATTATTGACAAGCTTTTTTTTTTTTTTTTTTTTTTTTTGTGACATCAATCTTGATAACCCATCGCCAAATAAAGGGCCATTGAATTTTCATTTCGACAGTTTGTTATTGGCTTCAAATTTTGTTTTTCAATCTTTTACCTTCTATAAGTGTCATTGCTCAAAGCTTATACAACTTAAACTAGTTAGAGTAACTTTTTCTTGTTTTCTCGATTCAAAACAAATGAAAACTGTGAAGAACAAATTACTTGACATTAGAAAAGAATAATTTTTTTTTTTGGTTGACAGTTTCATGCTGCTGTTCACAAAGAGTAATTATTCACTTTTGTTCATTCTTCTAAAAAGGTGCTTGACTGGCAACAGCCATAAAAAGTACCAGAAGTAATTTAATTGAACTACGATGGTACTTCCACAACCAATGATGTTATTGGCTTACTAATTGAATAAAATTAACAGGACATACTGAAAAATTCAACCATTGAAGCAGCAGTTAAGTAAATGATCAATGGAAACTTTAATTTCATAATATATTTTGTAAAAGATATGAATTTTTCAAACATGTGAAAGTCTATTATTTCATTAGTATCCATCTTTAAATTACCAATTATATTTTTTTGATTTTGTAGAAATTATTAATTTAAGACTACAAATAAAAATTATTTACTAAACTCTACCTTGAAAATAAATATAGAAGTCTGTTAAAAAAAGAACGAAAAATAAAGAACATTTTATCACTGGATTTGGAACAAAGGAGTACAAACAAACAAATAATAACTGCAAACAAATAACCAAGCTTAATCAAAGTTAGATTAAAAATAAAATAAGATAAACTGTTGATCTAGTAGGCTTATAATTTGGGAATTTATTAGCATCATTTATTAGATTACCATGTTGCTTTCAAACTATAAATAAATGAGAACAACTTTCCTTTCCTCTACTCTAATTCAAAAAAAAAAAAAAAAGATAAAAAGGCAGAAGGAAGGAAAAAATGAAAACATATGAGTTTTTTGGTTCCAAATAAAAATATAAGCTCATTTTACAATAAGACATCTTGTAGCACACTTCATTTCCACTTCATCAAAGGCACACCCCATCCCTTTAGTCATTAAGAAGTCACAAAAGCCTTGGTGATTTTTGCTCAAGCATTGAGATTCACTTTTAGAGTTTTATCGACCACACAGAGCACTCATAAATCCTAAGTAGAGATGTACGTAGCTTTTACAGACTAATTTCTTGGTCACATTTAGCTCTGGACAATTTTTAAGGATTCATCTTATCTTCCTCATAGAATCAGAGCTTTCTCTCTTACTTTCTTGTGTTCATGTTGAGTTCCCTTTGAGAGTTTATTGACCTTATAGAACACTCGTGAACCTTATTTATAGAGGAACGTAGCTTTCTTAGAGTAAGTTTTTGTCTATATTCAACCCTTGAAAACTTATAAATATTCATTTTGCCTTGCTCAGAGATGCAGAGTTTTCCTTTCCACTTTCCTGTGTCCAAGTTGAGTTCTCGCGATTTAAGTTGTAGCCACGACAACTAGTGAAGTGACATGAGAATAAAAATTCAAGCGATCTTTGCCAAAGTCCAGAGGTTGCTGTGTCTATAAATGGTTTGCATTTTATCACATTTTTTGTGTTTGAAAACAGATTTCCAAATGAGAGAAAATGGATGATTTTTAGTTTTTGTGGTTGTACCAATTTGAGTTAGAGAAAGGCATTGTTGTGGATTCCCTCTCAGTAATAATTTATTATTAGAGAGTAGAAGAAGTAGTCATTTATTTTGTTCAATTCATCATTTAATATATTTGATTTGCATTTATCCTGTTATTTGATGTATATGCTATGGAATCTGATTTGGCAATTTCTAAAGTTCTTGGTTCAATTTTAGTTTTCGGTTGTTGCCATTAATCAAGAAATTAATCAAATTTCTGATTTTTGGTAATATATTCTTGTTGAATTTCAATTTAATTTTCCTAGTTAATATGTTTGGCTTGGTAAGAAACGTGGGGACTTCAACCTCTGAAATTAACAGTAAAAAGCCCATTATGTATGTTCATCACCTTTGAGCCTAGGGTGAAAACCATCGTGGATATTTTGTTTAGATTTGGCATCATTGGAACAACCAGTTGGCAAATAAATAAGGCTCCAGTAAAAAAAAAAAACCTTTACTTTTCCCTGTTATTTCTGCTCTTTAAAAGTATGTTTCATATTAGTGTGTGCCTCTTCCATTTAAATCAAATAATCTGCACAAATTGATTTTTTCTTTTTTCCAAATGTATAATCTTTGTAAACACACGTGATTTAGTGTTCACTTCTCTCTAGATAGTGTTGCAGGCCTGAATACTATAGACCCTTGGCTATCCATAAGAACCATTAGGCCAAAATGAAAATTATTTTAGGTTATTTTACGAGTATAATGATACTAAGAGTATATGGACTAGTTGGAGTTCGACTTGTATATGAAACTATATTGTCCAACTATGTTATCTGGGTGCATGGGGTCACAACTAGATGCACGAGTGCTTCTGCTCCTAATTATGTTTAGACTCTAGTTTTACGTTTTCCACTTCTCAAGTTCATTTTTCATGATTCAAATCCAAAACATCCATGTTTATAGTCTTTTTTCGTCCTTACCATCATAAGAACATAATCATACCATCAAACCAAACACATGAATTTGATCTCTAATGTTCATTTTCTACATCGATTCATAAATATATATACATATACCTATAATAGTTTGCATTTTCATCAATTTTAAGCATCAATCTAGCTACACAACAATGTAATTCATGCAATAAGCTTAGACAGAACCAAAATAATCAAAAGACTTGTAAAAAAGTAAGTAACCCTAACCTCGGTGAGCTCAAGAAAGGAGAACAGTAAGCAGGAAGGTTTAGGAACTCGCCGCAAACCCATAACAAATGATTTACACTTTTTAACATCGAATGAATCCTTATAACATACTCAATCTAACATTAATTAAACTTCTGAAATGGAATTAAAACTTAATTTGGTAAACTCTCTCATAAATCAACCCCTCTCTCTTCTCTCGTTGGTTTTCGGTTCTTCAACCGAACCCCCCTACACACATATTACAACCTTTGGTGATGAAGGAATGTAGAGGCACTAATGGATGGGATATACTAGGTGTTAGTATGCTGCATAGGGTGGCTAAACTAATTGGGAAAAAAAAAAGAATTGACCAAAGACCAGGAAAGCAAACGACTAATTCTTACACAGACACACTCAGGGGCAGTGGGCACCATATGTGTGTGCATAAGAATCAATAGGCGGGAGCATAGGCTTTTAGACTTTAGTTAATTTTGAATGTTTTCTTACTTTGGACCAAATCTAGCTAATAGTCAATCGAAATCATGTATTTTTGCCTTGAAAATGACCTCAATCGAGTTCAACCTAGTTGCCACGATATAGGGCACAAAATCCCTTTTCGAAAAGATATTATGGGTCTATTAACTCTTTACAGGTCAAAAGTTATGACCGAATGAATATCTACCACAGAATCTTTTAAGTCCACTAATTCTACCTATTTTTCTTGGGTACTAAGGCACTACACCACATATAAATAAAATAATTCTTTTGAAAATACGGGTCATCACAAATCCAAATTGATTTTTATGGAATTTACACTTAAGCACATTATTTTAGCTTTTACAAATTCTAAGAGTTTATTTATACTATTAGACAATAAATAGAAATGTATAATCATAAGTCCATTTATGACATGATCTACGTGTTTTAATAATAAGTAGTCTTTTGTAATTTTTTGTATTGGTTGTGATGTGATGTGTTCCTTGTTTTGCACAAATGGAGTTTAGTATATAAAGTCTCCAGAGTTGAGTTTGACTAATTTCTTTTTTGCACTAATGGTTACCCCCTCAAGTGCCTTCCAGTTAAATTGCATAGAAAGGGCTACTAATGGAATAAAGTAAAGTAAATATACTTACTTGTCAATCCCCAAGTATAAGATATCACCAAGTATAGTAACCTGAAGAAGTCTGAGGTCATCCTCTAATAAAAGATTTCTGGAAGGTTTTGATCGTGGAATGTTTTTCTTGTGGATTTGGAAAAAAAAGTTGATTTTAATTAAATGTAATAAAAAAAAACAAGAATAAAACTAGCATGGATTTGTTAATAATCTATGTAACCTAGGTTTCAGATATCGACCTTTTATATTACCATGCAAATCTTGATTTAATAATGTATTTTACTACTTAATTGAATTATTACGATAATGCAATCCAATTGAAAATTATTCTCAATTAAAACTTTAAATTGATGATGTTTCAAATCAAATAGTTTTAAGCCCTGGAGTTCATAAATGAAGAGACAAAGGGTTTTGTGTCAAGAGATATTTTTTTCATCGATAATGAATTAAAAAATTCAATCTTAACATTCATTATGCCAACTCTTATTTTTTGTTAATAAAAAATCAATGATTTTTTGTTATGAAAACTCATCAATCTTAATATGCAACCATCAAAATTCAATCAATAAAGATAAAGAATTAAAAATCCAAAGCTATGCATTAATAAACTTAACTTACAAAATAACCATTCGGGTTTCATTCTACCTAAGTTATAAATTATTTACCAAACATGAAAAAATCCATATTAGGTTATTTTAGAGGGAGAAGAAAAGACACAAGAGAGTGCCAACTAAGAAAACTGCCCACCGACAAATTGACTCTACATCTCTTGATCATAACCGTTTTTAGAAAAAAGAAGCCGAAATCCAGTATGATGATATTTAGGCTTAAAAGTCGGTGTTAATTGAGCGATTCTGGCAAATCGATCAATTTATAGGTGAGGATTTTATGCTACAACAAAATTTCGAGGGTAGACAGTGGTTAGGCTTAGCACGGTTTCACTCTAGTTATGTGGTGGACACTGCTCGAGAATTTTTTGCTAATGTAAAAGAAAATTCCATAATTAAAAGGAAAAACCGGGAAAGAAAAGTTAGTTGGGTTTGGGGAGTTGAGATTGTGCTCACACCAAATGATTTCTCACAAGTTTTATAACTACCCCGCATTGAAAACCTGGAATTTTGTTATCCAGCTGATAGCACACCACTACTATCCATCATTTCTCGAGAAATATTGTTAGAGGGTCAAGAATGGACTAGGGAGTATAGTAAGCCGAAACCTAATATGATGATATTTGGGCTTAAAAGTCAGTGGTAATTTAGCGATTATGGAAAATCGATCAATTTAAAGGTGAGGATTTTATGCTACACCAAAATTTTGAGGGCAGACAGTGGTTAGGCTTGGCACGGTTTAACTCTATTTGTGTGGTGGACACTGTTCGTGAATTTTTTCCAATGTAAAAGCAAATTCCATATTAGGAGGAAAAACCGGGAAAGAATAGTTAGTTGGGTTTGGGGAGTTGAGATTGTGCTCACACCAAACGATTTCTCACAAGTTTTCCAACTACCCCGTATTGAAAACCCAGAATTTTCTTATCCAGCTGAGAGCACACCACCACTATCCATCATTTCTCGAGAAATATTTTTAGAGAGTCAAGAATGGACTGGGGATTATAGTAAGCCAAGTTTTGCTTTGAATGACAAATATTGGGCGTTACACATGTTCTCCTACACCAACCTTCTCCCATAAAATAGGCATACCGATTGCATCCCTCTTTGAGCTTAGTTGATTTATGCAATTGGAATAGGCATGACAATTGATCTTCCCTCATACTTCTGGCACCATATTGTATATACCTATGAGCATCCCGAAGTCCTTACTGCATTACCCTTTGGCGGTGCTCTTACCAAAAGTTTTAGATGAAAAGGTGCCCATATCACCGATGACATGCCTTTAACATCATTTTGTTTTTTAAGTCTCGGGGTCAAATAGCCAGAATTAAAAAGAAAATAATAGAGGTCGATGAGAAAAGTAGTGGGTCTTAGGCTCAACCTGACGAGAAAGTAGAACGTGAGGTCTCCAAAGCTGAATTAGCTTCATAGATAAGTGCCTTAGCAGAGAGGATGAATCAAATGGAGAGCATTCAAGAGGACCACCAACTTTTACTTCAAATTCAGCGGTCCCAACCGAATCAAGGCCACCTCTTGCAGAGCATCTTGGATCATTTTCGAGATTTCTCCCAACCACCTCCACATTGATGCATTGTTTTATTTCTTTTGTTTTTTTTTTTTTAAATGTTTGTAATATTTGTGAGTTTAAGGTTTGGACTTAATGCTTGACTTTGTACTCCTAAAACTCTGCCACTTAGTTGTAACATTTAATTTGAACTTGTGGTTTAAGTTATGATTATACTGCTTAGTTGTCTTACATTACGTTCATAGTTCATTCTTACATGTTTTCTTTTTCTTTATTTCTTTTTTCTACTTTATCTTATGTTTTTTTTATTTTCTGTTTCCTCCTTACTTTTTATCTCATATTTGGCAGCTTTATGGCAATATTCTTATTCCACTTTTTATTTATTTTGTGCTAAGATAGGTTATCATGTCTAACTATTCTGACCCATTAGATGAGGACAATGAATTTGATATTTATAGTGATAATCTTAGTAGGGATGACACGTTAGTAAGTTCCGAGTGTCCCATTGAGGAGTGGTCAGATGATTGCTTTGAGGAGAGCAATTCTTTGCCTCTTTCTATTATTTTCCCTCCTTTAATTCATATAACCTCTGACTAGTTTCTTGCGGGGGAATGGTGGGACAAGTTGGATTTAGAAATTTTGGTGTGTATGGAGTGGGCGGAGGTAGATATATCCGTTGAATGGCCTGACGCACCTAATTATGACATTGACACTGACACCATTGTCTTATCTGATAATTCATCACACTCAGATGATGATGATATGCTCCCTTAGAAGATATTCCTGATTTGGGTACTGAGATAGAGGAGAGTACTGACATTGAATCTGATTATAGTGAGCTACCCCACAAGATTTTCCTTTATCTGAAGAGGCTATTCGTTCAATTAATGCTGTTTTAGCTTCATTTGATACTGACATGAGGTATTTCTTTTCCCTTACCTTCTGTTCTTTTCTATTTAATTTCATTTTATTTCTTTTCTTTTTATTATTTAGTTGCTTTGACATCATTAGTCACTTGCATTTTAAGTTGAGGGGTACTGTTTACATACATTTTACGCGATTACATTTTGCCTTCACTCCTGTTCATGCACAGCACACACATTGAGGACAATGTGTCTTTTAAGTTGGGAAGGGATGGTTAATAATATGTGGACTTCCCTTACATATTATGGATGACTAATGAATGGGTTACTTTTTAATTCAATGGTGGTAGTAGTCATGAAATTAACAGATGATTTGACGTTCAATTTTGAAATAGAGAACTAAATTTTAAATTCAGTATAAATTTTTTTCTCATGTATTAAAGACTTACCACTTAAAACCATTGACTTAAAAGCATGTTAAGGATTAGAATTTATGAGATGTAATTATTCAAGTATAACACCAAGACGGAGGTGGAGACTTAATACCCTTTATTTTGTGAGCTTTTGAGCCAGATCTTTATTTTTGAGGGTTTTATAATTAATGATCTATATTAATTCTTCCATCTCACTTTTTTTGAATAGCTTCATTGCATTACTTTGCTTTGCTATTGAACGCACAAGATATTACTTTTAATTTGTATGTATGGATCATTGCTTCTGACAAGTGTTATGAACCTAGAGAGTGATGTTAAGCCATCTTTCTTATATTTGAAAGCCTGTAACTTTTCTTTGACTACATTATCTTTGGAGCCACTTTGGAGCCTTTATAAATCTCTTATTATGTAAAATTTCTTGTTTTAGCCATTAGCCTTGGATACATAGGTAAACCAACTCTTGCATGTCTTGGGATACGTATGCAAATTTGGTAATAAGGTGTATAAAAGGTGAGCCCGTCGAAAAGAAAAATGGAAAACATGCATGGGATAAGGCAATTCATGTATTCATTATTATCAGTCCCATGAATGAAAAAAAAAAAATGATGACAATAAAGCTTCAATGTTTGGCATTCAAAGACTTGAAAAATGAAATGTTAGGGAGTATTTCATTGCATTATTATAATCCCTAGACATGCACTTTGATTTTGCCCATCCTTTTGTTTGTGTAACCAATACCCCATACCCAAGTTACAACCTAGTAAAGGTCTAATGAACTCTAGGTGAAGGACACTTATAAGAACATTGATCTATTTCATGTGATTGATAGTAATTTTCTTGTTATGCATTAATACATTCCATTCATGAAGCTATGCTACACTCACTATTTTATTGTTTCATGTCACTTTTGATTTGGGTTCAATGCACTTATTTGATATTGCATCCATGCATGAACCACAATAGTAACTTTTTCGAGTGATTTCATTTGAGAGTAAACATCCTGGTGAGAGTTGAAGCCAAAACCATGATCTTTGAGTATATTTGTTAACTATGTTGATTGAATGATAGTACTTGACATACTTGAAATTAAATGGTTCTAAAGTTTGGTGAGTTTGAAAGTACATTCGAAAACAATTTATGCAAGATTTTAAAGCTTAGCTATTTGTTTCATATCGAATTCGAATCTAAAGTTTTTGGAATTATTGTTACCACACATTGAATTAGTTTAAGAATTTTGTGGGTAGATTCACGACAAACCCTCGCGAGACTTCACTCATCCACTAGGGGTAAACCTAGGGGTTTAAAAGGCTTGCTACACGTAGCTAAGTGTAGCCGTGTATCCGACGAAAAGAGAAATAGGTGGTAGTTTGCATTTAGTTTAATAAAGTCATTACTCGGGACTAACAACGTTCAAGTTAGGGAGTGTGATTACACTTGAAAAGTGTAATTATAAACTCCATAATTTAGTATTAGAAGCATGCATTATTTAATAAATTTACAAGTTTTGTTAATCTTTATCACTTATTTGTTTTATTCTTATCAATGCAGGAAAGAAGAGGAAATAATCATGATTAGCAATGATGAAGATGATGAAAATAACAACAACGAGCATTTGGTGCCCACATAAAGAGCCCCGATTCAGACTAGAGCAAGAACAATGAGAGAAAAACAAAGCAGGAAATCAGAGTAGAGATGGTCCGGACCATCTCCTAGTTGGTCCGGACCACTACAACAAAGTCTAGAAAGCGTCTACATACTATGGTGTGGACCATTTCCCTACCGGTTCGGACCACTGGGTACTTTAGGGCGCCATTTGTTTGTAATTTTTATGGTTTTGTGAAGTGCTCTATAAATAAAACCTTTAGGGGGATTTTTGGGAGTTCGTTCCAGCCATCGTTAAGAGTCTTTGATAGAGTTTTCTTTTATTTCTTTCGCTTCTTTTCTTTATTCTTGAAGAATGTTCTTGCGTTTTCTTAGAGTTTTCGTTGGCGTGTAATTAACTTTGATTACTTTATGCATTGTTTTGAAGTATGGTATTTGAATCTTTATTTTAGTTCAATGAATGCAATTTCATATCTTGTTTTTATTTTCATTGCTCGTTCCCATGTTAGACTAAAACCCTAGTTCTTGATTCAGCGAATCAAGAAATGGTGGATGATTATGAACTTTGTGATGTGCGTAGATCGAAGTGTATTGTGTGAAAATGTACACTTAGAGATCTACACTTTTTAGATTTAATTTCATTTATTTCAAAACCATTCGAAAACAAAAACCTTTGATCATATTCTCTGAAATCACTGATAAATATTTTTGAATCTTAAACCTTCTCTGATAGTTTTGAGATGAATATTTTAAATCCAAAATCCTAACACTGTTAAAAGAATATTTTTCGGTTTTGTAATCCTAAACGTGAGTATAAAACTAAGTTAGGGAGAATTTTATATGATTTCACGAAAACATCTTTCCGATCTACTTTTCCTTTACGTGAAACTTAGATCGTGTATTAAAAGCACATCACATTGTGAAATAATCAATTCATTCGGAATTGAAAGTTGAATCAAGACGTTTATCCATTAATTGAATTATATCTTTTAATTGCAATATTCATTGCGTTAAATTCTGAATTTCAATATTTTGGTTAGATTAAGTTTAATTAAGTAATTTGTAATTATTTATAATTCAAAATCAATCCAAAATCCTCAAACACTTGAAACTGCTCCTTTTGAATTAGGTAGTGAATTACTTTCATCTTCAGAAACTTAGAAATTAAAACAGTAGGTTCCTTGTGGATTCGACCTCGTTCTTATCAAGTTAAAACTACACTACACACCCTTGCACTTAGGGATATTTTTAGATGCAATTTCTAGAGGCAGTCACGTTACTTCATAGTAAAGGTGCAAGAAAACCATTTTGAGTCATGAGAAAATTCTGAAAGGCTATTTTCAGATTTTTGACCATATAGGATAAGGACGCGAGTACTCACTAGAAGACAGGTGGGATGTCTTCTCCTACGAGCATTGGCTTGATAGTATTTCAATTATGTTTTGAAAGTCCCACTTGACCAGCATTTCGTGCTTTTTATATTCTAGTACATCTCTAGGGTATTTAGAAAAGAGAAACATAGTCATAGAGCGAAAGGAGATCAAAAGTTTTAGGCCCCGTTTGGTTTGTCAAATTTACCAAAACTTACACAAAGTTAGAAATATTTACCTATTTTTACCAAATTTTTTCATTTTTGTTTCAGTGGTTTAATTTCAAATTTTAAATTTTACAAAATTTTCCAAAAAACATTATTAAAAACTACAAAAAAATTGATTAACACAGTTTCTGACCAAAACTGTTAGAGCAACCTACTTTTTGCCGTTCTAATGGGTTATTTTGGTGGAATTTGGTTGGTTTTTAAATGTTAAAAGTGACTGACACAACCCATTTTTTTTCAACTTGTCATACTTTTAGTCATTCAAACGGCCTCTTAGTTTTCACTCTCTCTGTCTCTCTCTCTTAGCCAACAATTCTTCGATTTTCTTTGTGTAGTGGTGATCTGAAGGTGTTTAAATTTGTATACCATAAATTCGATTGACTGTGAATTCAATAGAAGCCTGGCTTTGGCTAGTATTTAAAGGTTTGAAGATTAATAGTTTTGCTAAGGTTTGGTGGCATTGAAGATATTTGAGTAAAAGACATCAACAATATAAGATTGTGAATTTGAATCTATTGAGAGATTAAGATTTTTCTGATTTGAAACTCTTTATTTTTCTGTATTCATAATGTTACTTGCAATTACATGCGTTGTTGATTGTTTGGATTATTGAGCACATGACTAAATTTACTAAAAAAAAATTTAAAACTCATTGAGACGATAGTTTACTGGTTTTAAAAATATAGTCATAGAATATGTAAAAATAATATTAAAGAAGTATTTCTTATGTATCTCTTAGGTGAGAAGGAAAAAGTGAAATTTATTAAACTTGAATGACATGATGAAGTTTTATCTTTAGACTCCATTGGTTTCAATACAAAATATTTTTTGAAACAATACTTCTAATCATGTTTAAAAAAAAAAAATTTATTTGAAACATAAGCAAATGTATTTTTCTAAAACCTTTTTACATTCAAACAAATGAAACTTTCATATAAATAAAATAAAATAAAAGTAAATAGACTTTATTATCTTAGTACTAAAGAAAATTTAGTTTAGAACTCATTACAAAATTAATGTTTTCCAAAAGTGGAAGAAAAACATAGCTGGAAATATATATACACACTTACGTCGTGTAATTAGTTTTTTTTTTTTCCCTAAATCTTATATGACGTTTCACTTTGATCTTATCTATTAACAACCCACCCCACCTTATTTAAAACAAATTTAGATTAGTAGACTCACGAAAATTTTAAATATTTTTCTTTCTCTAATCTCTCTCATGTATACCTCCTCTCCCTTTGTAGTCCCAACAATAATATTAATGAACGGTAATAGACACTGAGAATATCAATACAAAAATTGATTAAAAAGAAAAGTAAATTAAAAAATTAAATAATTAAAAAATATTTAAAATTCTTTCACATTGGATATATATTTAGAATTTTTAAAATTATTTTTATTTTTAATAATCTAAAAAATTTATTCATCACCCATAATAATATATGTATGTACTGAGTAATTTGAATGCGTCCAGTCTTATACCCGAATTAAGTTAAAATCAAAAATTGTTGTGAAATTAAAATTGACTTTTATAGGTGAACGCGCACTAATTTAATTTTTAATAGAGAAAGTTATTCATAAAAATCAATATTATAGTAAAAAATTGATTTTCGTTACCAAAGCAAGGCGGAAAAAGTTTAATAGTTTGGTGTAATATTACGATTCTATGTATTTATTTTAAATAAATTATGTCATGGGATATTTAAATTTTATTAATAATATTAGTATTATTTTTGAATTAAGAAAATAATATCAAGTATAAATCAAAATAAATGTTAATACATTACACGCGCACTGATGCGCGTGGTGATATCATGCACGTTCGGTGTGACAAATGCACATGGAGTGAGAGTTGGCTTTGGCTAGATTCTCTATTATTAATTTGTTAATGTTATTATTATTATTTATCACTATTAAGCATCCGTTTGGAAGCCTTCAGCTGGTAACTTAGTTACCAGTTATTAATTTTTTGATTTTTTCTAAAATTACTAAAATCACTCTCTTACATTTTAATCTTTTTTTAAAATTTTAAGGGTAAAAATGTCAAATTAACAAAAAGTTAAAAAATTTAACTTTTTTCCTTTCTCAAACACAAAAAAACTAGTTTTTTTGGTTACCAAACCAAGCTTAAATTATGAAAATTATTAACCAACAACAGTTTTCGTTTTAGTTAGATGAATATATATATTTAAAGATGAATATACG
>QLOD02000010.1:16594261-16611429 GCA_003260245.2 Sideroxylon spinosum | reverse complement strand
ACATTCAAACAAGTTTAAAATGATTCAATGAAATCAAAATATTTTGTTAAACAAGTTTTATAAGATTACTTGTTAAACAAAATGGATAAACAATTTTAAATAAAAAGTTTGGTAAGTAAATTTGCAAAACAAAATGAGCAATCAAGTTTTAATAACTAGTTGGACAAAGAAGTTTGCAAAAAAAGGTTAACAAACAAGCATAAACATCAAAATACGTAAAAACGTTTGCAAACTTCCTTTTAGCCAATGATTTTGGTGACGGGAAGGAATTGGGGGGCTGGTTTGGCTTAAGCATGTTTTTTAAAATTTGGCTTTCATTCGAACCATTTTAAGACCTCTGACGTAGTTTCTAGGAGCTTTTGGGAGCTCCTCGGCACTCTTTTGAGTGAATTAAACCAATTAGGTCAAAATTTGGTTCAATTTAGGATTCTTGTTGTCGAGTTATGTTTGTTTGAAAATTACTGCTCCGAAACGGGCTGAAACGGAGAAAGGGTCAAGCAATTCTTTGACTTAACCCTTGAAGGCACCACCAGGCTGACTCCTCCCCATATATTTGGCTATAAGGAATCCAAAAGTTCCATCAACATATCTTTAGGATATTTCTAAGAGTCTATAAAATGCTAAATAATATTTGAGTCAGGGATTTAAAGGGACCCCCTAAGGTTTGATTTGGCTAGACCTAGCTAAGCCATTACCTTGGAGGATAAACCTTGACATTCTTATGCAATTTGAACGCATTCTCATTTGGATTCTCAAATCATATCTGAGCTGTCAATAGCTTCTTTCTTGTCGGTAGGAGCCAATTTGAGTTGGTAGATTTTGATGATCTCTAAAGGGCTTTTCGGATGCTCTAAGCTTTGTTCAATATTCTTTGGAATGCCCTGGGATGTTTTGTATCTTATTTCTTGTTTTTAACTTGATCTGGGCATTCCAATTGATGCCGTCATTCGAGTGCGTTAGCAAAGGCTGCTCTTCACTTATGGACTGAATTGATCCTTGACTTTGGGCTTTGACTCCTTTGTGTAGGCTGGACTTATTTATTTGATGTATTGGATACGTTTGTTCATTCTGGTGGCTGTTGGCCTTGATCTGGTCCTTCAGCTTGACTTCCCCCGAGCTTTAAGGGTACAATCAGTATTTTACTGATTGTTTATTTTTTTGCTGAATTCTGATACCTTAACTCATCGTATAATTAAGAAACTTAATCAGCAGAGCACCATTCAAGTAAAATGTTAAACAATGTAGATATTAGGTGAGGGGGAAAATTGGGGTGTCAACACCAAGCATTGTTCATAAGAGTCAGCGTAGACTAAGAAGTCACTCATAAAAACTTCTAAAATGTCCTCCACCATTTCACTGAAAATGCTTATCATACATCATTGAAATGTAGCTGGCACATTACAAAGGCCAAAAGGCATTCTTTCGCATGCAAAAGTAGTAGCGAGACATATGAAATTGGCTTATCTTGGTCCTCCATGTCAGCTTCGATTTGATTATATCCTGAATAACCATCTGAAAAGTAATAAAATTCATGACCAATTACTCTCCTGAGTACTTGGTCTAAGAATAGCAATGGGAAATGGTCTTTATAGGTTATAGCATTGAGGTTTTGATAATTAATACTCTCTCTCCATCCTATTTGGAATCGAGTGGGTACCAATTCATTGTTCTCATTTCTCAAAACTATAACACCTGACTTCTTTGGCATGACTTGTGTTGAGCTTACCCATTTAGAATCAGTTATAGGATATATGAATCCTACATTCAATAGCTTGAGTACCTCAGTCCTTACCAATTCTTTTATATTTGAATTGAGACGTCTGTGCATTTGATGAACTAGCTTGGCGTCTTCCTCCAAATATATATGATGTGTGCGAAATTGGGCCTTATTCCTGAAAGTTGGCCATAGACCATCGTAATGCACATATATGTTTTCGGAGTAATTTAACTAATTGAATCTCGTCATTAGGTATTAGGTTTACAAAAGTTATTAGAGGGAAGGTTTCTACCTCTCCTGGGAAAGCATACTTCAAGTGATCTGTTAATGGTTTTTTTACTGGACTTGGTGCTTTGTGACTTAGAGGATTCAATTCTTTTTTCAAGTGGTTCGAATTTTTCAAATATTTGCATCCAATTACCCACTGCCATGATCGGAAAACTTCAAGGAATTAATAAATATTAAGAGATGAATCCCTTATATTGGTATCTTCCATGGGTCCTTCATTAGAGCAAATTTCATTTCCAAAAGATCCTCAATAAGGTCATAATCTACATAATCCTAGACTATTGTCTCGACCATATCAACCTGTTAGATTCTAGACTCATCCTTTGGTTGTTTACAAACATTAAAAATGTTTGTTTCAAATGTAGTATTGCCAAAGGTCATCTTAAGTGAGCTTGTCTTGCAATTAATGAGGGCAGTTGATGTTGCAATAAAGGGTCTACCTAAAATGACTGGAGTTTGATTTGGTTTGAACGAACTGGTTAGAGGTTGTGTATTAAGAATCATAAAATCCACTAAAAAAAAACGTTTTCTACTTAGACCAGTATGTCCTCCACGATTCCTCGCAGTATTTTAATTGATCTGTCTACAAGTTATAGTGTAATTCGAGTGTGCTTTATATCTCCTAAGCCCAATTATCTATAAACTGAATTGGGCAATAGGTTCATACTTGCCCCCAGATCAAGCAATGCATTATCTATTTGGCACTCCCCAATATAACATGAAATTATAGGACATCCAGGATCCTTGTATTTGGGAGGTGCACAACTATGAAGTATAGCATAGCTAGTTTAGTTAGAAATGCATTTTCTTTAATGTGCAATCCCTTTCTAACCGTGCAAAGTTCTTTCAAAAATTTGCATAACAAGGGATTTGTTTAATGGCATATAATAGAGGTATATTTATTTTTATTTTTTTAAAAACCTCTAGAATCTCTGCATACTAAGCTTCTTTCTTGCTCTTTACGAATCTTTAGGGAAATGGAGTTACAGGATTACACTCCCTCGGTAGAGTTACTAGCATTTGTTCATCGCTCTTTTTTTCTATTTCTTCATTTTCTTTCTCACTTTCTTCACTTTCTTTCTCGCTTTCTTTTTCAGTTTCCTTTGAAAAGTTGTGGTCATCGACATTTGTATTATCTTCCACTCTTGAATTAGGTTCTAACTCTTTCTCGCGCTCAGCCACCTAAGGATGAATGGTTTTAGCTATAGTTTTACCGTTCCTAAATGTCATGATCGCTTGCACCTATTCAACATTGTTACATTCTCATGGAAGAACCTTCAGTTTGATTCACTTATGTCTTTTGATTAGCTTGTGGTTAAGCAGGGAAATTAGCCCTAGGTTGGGTGCTTAATGTTTGAGTTAAACACATTAGTATATCACCTAAAGTCTATTGTTCTAAGCCCACAATGTAGATTGTGTACTCACAAATTACTGAAGCATCTCTTTGATGGATCTTCTGTTTGGAGGTATGTTTGTATTCAGTGGTGATGCTAAATTCTGAAACGGTCTTGGGTCGTGGATGGCAACTTGATGTGTTGGTGGAGGTGGAGTAGCATGGAATTCCTGAGGTATGGGTGCTTCTTTATTTCTCCACCTAAAAATTAGGGTGGTTTCTCTAGCCCAGATTATATATTTTAGAATGGGGGTTTCCTTCTTGATTAGATCCTCGATAGGATGGGTGAAATTGGTTCATTGCATTAACTAAAAGTTCATGATTTTGCTGACTTTGTAATGTCCAACCAAACTGGTATGGTAGGGCAGTCGTTAATTTTATGTCAAATATTATTGCAAGCTAGACAAAATACATTTGCTACATGTTCTTAGAAAACTAGTGTTTCTTTCTTAATTTTCAAAATCTCAATCTCTCTACCTAATGTCATGATTTTAGCTTTGAGACTATCATCTTCCCTCAATTGTTATACTCCCTTAGGTGTACTATTAGTGGTTTCTATTTGTTTAATTCATGTAGTATCCCATGTTTGGGCATTTTCAACTAAAAATTCAAATTTTGTATGCTTGTCCAAGAGTTTTACAGTGAAATCACCCATCATGCAAAGTTTCCACAAATTTTTTGAGTTTTCGTGTCAAGGATCCAAATAAGATACTTGTAAGACACCATGTCTCAAATTCGTGGTGAGGACATGAATGCAGTAAGGTTTTAAACCTTTCCTAACATTGGTATAAAGTTTTGGCCAATTAAAGAGCAAAATTTAGAATTTGATGCTGAATAGTATCAGCCCTATTGGGTTTGAAAAGTTTCTTTAAAACTTTTGTTTGCATCTCGTCTATAAGTGAATGGAATTAGGTTACAGGAATTTGAAATTTAGCAACTTTATCCTTTAGAGAAAAAGGAAAAAGTTTCAAGAAGACTAGATTAATAGGATAATTTTGATCCCTTAAACCTAGTTAAGTGATCATAAGGATTTTCAGACTCCATACCATGGAAAGATTGAAGCAATTGGATCATCCCAGGTTTGTAATTAAAGGCTTTCCGATTCTCTAGCCAAACTATGCTGGACTCAGGTGTAGACCTGTTCAATTGAAGATAATCCCTCATGGACCTCACAAGACGTGCCTGAGGTTGATCACTAGGACCTTGAATTTGATCAACACCTCTCGCTAGGAGGTTATCCATGTCAGGTGTAAAAGTGTTTGAACTATCAACTAAACACTCAGAAGGTTCAAAAGTGGGTTAAGAATGCTACAATGTTAAAGCTACCTGATTCCCCTTTAATCCAAGTGCTCATACACAGAGAGATGAATGCTATTACTTCGAATAGTAATGCACATCACAGAAAAATATATATATATATATATATTTAAAGGAAAACAAAGAATTTCTAACTTAGATTATTCTAGAAAGTAGGTAAATTCTAGCTTTCTTGGCAAAGGCACAAAAAACTTGACTATTTAAAATAAGTGCAGCTAAAAATGCCTCCCAAGTGTAAAAGGGTGTAACAAAATTTAACTTTAAACCAGGTATCGTATCGTCAGGGAAGCTAAAATTTCCAAAATCTAAGTTCTTTAGGTTATATTATTCTATGTTTTTCAACTGCAGAAAAGGAAATTTATTTGAGTGATTTGGTTTTCGATGAATAATCCTACCAGTTGTAAAACATCAATCAAAGTAAACACCTTAACTAAAAAATTACCAATATTTATAATAAACTAAATAGCAAGCAATCAAATTAATACTACTTTAAATAACGAACAAGTAAATTTCAAACTAAACTAACTCAAAGCAAGGTAATGAACTCTAGGGTTTTGAAAAAGTGATAAAGATTTGATTCATCTTACAAATCCGGATAGGTTAATTATTTTCAAGTTGATTACCAATTTTTTTATTAATTTAAGTTTTTAGGAAAAATAAACTAAAAAATATTATCGTCAAATTAATTTTCCCAAAACTTAGTTTTAAATTCACGTTTAGGAAAGAAAAAATGGAAAATATTATGTTATTTCATCTTTGGTCCAAACTTAATTTTACTTAATTTCAAAATATAAAACTATTTTAATCATATAATACCATCACCAATTTTAAGAAAATGTGATCGATATTATATGTTTTTGAAAGTTTTTGAATTGAATGAAATTAATTCAAAAAATAAAGAACCTAACATCCAAGTTTAACCTTTGTATGTAAGGTTCGAATGGCATTCAATCATTAAATAATAACCTAACCATCATTAATGGGTTGAATCAAGCAAAATAATCTAGCTTAGCATCATCACAAATAGACAAACACGACGAAAAGAGAAGAACATGAGAAAATAAATAGAACGCAGTAGAAGAAACCTAGAACTTTATTACTTAGCAATAATAAAGAAAATTCTAAATTAAAACTTTAATTACTGTACTTTGAAACAAAGCAAAAAGTAATCAACATCGATAATGCACTAATTCCAAGAGTTCGTAAGAACATTCTTCAAAAAACAATCAAACAAAGCTAAAAAGACCCTAGCAAAAGTCTGTAAAACTTTGTACGATGGCTGGAAGGAAGTCCTAAAACATCCCTCTAAAGGTTTTATTTATAGAGTCCTTAAAAAACCTTAAAAAAATACAAAATGGCGCCTAAAATTTCCCAGTGGTCCAGGCCACCCGTGGTTACGGTTCGGACCATAATAGCTTGGCTTCTTTTGGTTCATGTTGCAGTGGTCCAGACATTTAGGAGTGGTCTGGACCACAGTAGCTACTTTTACTTCCTACTTTACTTTTCTCTCCGTGTTCTTGCTCTAGTCTCAACCCAAGCTCTTTGTGTGGGTACGGAAGGCTTGTTGTTGTTATTTTCCTCTTCTTCATCGCTACTCTTCTTTCTTAAATTAAAGAGAATAAACTAAATAAGCGATAAAGATTAATAGAACTCCAAAATTTATTAAGTAATGCATGCTTCTAATGCTAAGTTATGGAGTTCATAATTACACTTTTCAACTGTAATCACAAACCAGGTAGTAGATTTCATGGCCAACTAGGCATGCACACATCAACAAGTTTAGGCATTTTATGAGTGAAGAGATCTTCCTCACACTATGGCATTCTCACTCTTGATGTAGATGACACTCCTCAAATTATGACCTAGTTTTCTTATATATTTTCCCATTTTTAGGAGGTCGGGTTCTTGTCTCCCTCTTATATTTTGCACTATGGTGAGTTACCACAATTTTATTTCTTTTTTATTTTTATTTTTATTAATAGATTTCCCTATCATTTTAAAGCGGTTAGTCACCACCTACTTAGGTATTTTTGCTATTGTTTTCTGGATGTAAGGTTTAGGTCCCCCTCATTTATATACTTTTTTTTTTTCATTTTTAATGAAATGATGCCATGCCCTCCTTCCACTTAGGAGGCTTTTATGAAAAAAAATAAAAGAAACTACTCAGCTAAACCTAAAATAACATCATAAAGGAAAAAGCAGTTTTAGGTCTACAATATATATCATGATCAAAGTCTAAACCTGAACTAGCACAAAAGCATGCCCTAAGGAAACAAAAAGGGCCTAGAGTCTAAGCATCGACTGGTGGATTTGGTCTTCCTATGGTGATGGGTCCAAAGCTGGTGGTGGGAAAACCGTAGCAAGGATGGACTCTAGAAGTCCACACTGCACATGTTGCTCTATTTTCATGACAATTGATGATGAAAGTAAGCCACACTAATCACACGGGTTGAATTAGATGGCATTATTAATGGCTAAACTATTCGAAAGTTGTTATCAGTAGCGACACAACATCTATCCGTAATCTACATTATCAACGTGGCAAACGACAGACTCTTGGTAACCTAGTTTTGTGATATCCTTACTTTCATTGTAGTTAGCATAAGGAAAACTAGGTCAATAGAAACCCTTGTAGTCATAGCATATATTAATCGAGCTCAATCAGGATTGACATAATCTTCATCAAAAATAGGTAAGATCTGTGAACAAATTAGCTCATGGAGGATTTTGAACTTTGAGGTCAACTTCTTCTTGGGAAACTAATGCCTGACCCCCACATGTACGTGTCTATCACTCAGATAAAGTTCGTGCTAAGACCTAGAGTTAGGTTTCATAATTACTAGGGTAAGGGTACCTCGGCTTCTGAACCCTTGGTATATCAATAGTAGCCTAAACGTTGCATTTATGAATTGAAAACTTTCATCCCCGAACCATAGAATAGATAAACACCTTGCCTGAGTTGTCATCTTCATCTAAAGTGGCATTGCCACAAAATTCCTGGATAAGGGTGGGATCAACGGTAGAGCAAAATGATATAGTAGCAGACCAACCTCAGGTGGCCATCGTAGTCCTAAAATCAGTGGGTTCCTTACTAAAGTGATTCAAATTAATCCCCATCTCACAAAGAATGTCCGTTTACTATAGTGAGAATCAAATAATTTGTGGGCAACCTTGCTAATGAACCGAGAGGGGCTCATAATCTGTCTTTTCCTTCTCTTCTTCATCCTCTTCATTCTCCTTTTCATCACTTTCATCTCCCCATTCATTTTCATGCTCGTCATTGCCATTGTCCTCATTGTCAACACTCTTATGTTCTTCTTCATTATGATTCCTAACATCCTCATCATCTTCATTCTTAATTTCATTTTGTTCCTCTTTAATATCCTTATTCTCGTCACTCTCAAATTCTTGATCATGTTCAAGCACATAGTCACCACCTTTAGTTGAAGAAGTGGGTGAGGGATGGTTCTACCACTTGCTTGAAGAACAAGCATGGCACACACTTAAACAAGTCCCCAACTCCTTAAATGCGCACTGAAATTCCCCCAGTCGCTTCCACCAGACAACTTACCAACACAGTAGATCAAGTAAAGACATCACTTTACCCAATCTACTGAAAATTTACCACTCAACCCCTTCCCAACAATATCTCATATAACGTAGAGAATTTAGTGACCAGTTGGCATACACTCTCACAAAGAACACTCCAAACTTTAATATAGTAAATGAAGAAACTCACAGATCTTTAGAAAAATCAAATTGACTTGAACTAGCAAACCACAACCTCTTAATTGAACTAATAATTCATCACCTAAAAGGAGAGAGATTACCTTAAAGCTTAACGTGTCCAAGTCCTCATAAATGTTCAAGCAAACTCTTCATGTGCACAAAGTCAGGGTTGCTAAATTGAGATCACAAAACAAAGATTACACCCACCAAATTGATCACAACCAATAACTAACATAACTCACCACAATACAACATTCAAGTCCCTCATAAAAGCAGTTCTTTCTCTCATTGACCTTTAATCTAACGACTGATGTGCATAACTTAAAACACTCTTGGAATAATGACAAGTTGCGACCCAAATCTCCGAAACACACAAACAACTAGCAAAGATGAATTTAGCACTTCCAAACAGTTTTCAAGTCTCTCATATTCACCCAAAAACCACAAATGTAACTCACTTTAACCAAATTCCATATTTAGTCCAAGCTACAAATGTTAGAGAGAAGTAAAGTCCGATCAAGATGGATTCAAGATGGAAGAAAGATAGACATGCGATTCGGGTGTAGAGGGTTAGGCTTAGGAGTTACATACCAAAGACATTCGGTTATGTAAGAGAAAGGAAACCTGAAGGTTTTGTGGAGTTTAAAACCTTAGAAGTCTAGGTCATGTGGCCTTTTCAAAAATGACAAGTGACAAACTATGGGCGCTCGAGAGAAAAATTGTGGGGGCATGTCAATGTGTGTGCATAAGAAGAAAGTTTCACTAGTGTACCCTACCTTGGGCACACAAGAAGCAACCCAGACGAGCACACATAAAACCCATCCACAACCTCCAATCTAATGCTTAACTCCTCAATGGTTCATTAACAGGTACCACCTTGACCAAACTAACATTCCAAAATCTCACTAGGACTCAACAGAATAAAAACAAAAACAAAAGAAAGAAATTTACTTCGAAAACTAAGTCCGTAATGAAAAAGAAAGAAACAAAAACTATACAAGATTTCATGCATGCACTTAGTCAAATAGGGAGGACCAGAAAGCTCCTATGGCTCAATTTTAGACAATAAATTCTCTAAGTAAGGTTTGAGACGATGGTCATTCACCTTGAAGACGGTGTCATTACATGGGTTGTTAACCTCACAAATACCATGTTTCGAGGTTGAAGTAATGCTAAACAGACCAGACCATCTAGATCGAAGCTTGCCTAGGAAGAGGTGTAATTGAGAGTTATACATCAAGACTTTCTGGCCTACATGGAAGGACTTCCTAAAAATGTGCTTGTCATGCAAATCCTTCATCTTAACCTTGGTAAGTTTTGCATTCTCAAAAGCATCATTTCTTAGCTCCTTAAGTTCATTCAATTGAAGCTTTCTACGAATGCTAGCATCATTTATACTTTCGTCAAATTTCCAGATTGCCTCATAGGCTCTGTGTTCCATCTCAATCGGTAGGTGACAAGCCTTGCCAAAGACAAGGAGGTAGGGAGACAAACCTAAAATGGTTTTGTAAGCCGTCTTATATACCCACAATGCATCAATGAGACACAAAGACTAGTTTTTGCATGTGGGGTTAACGGTCTTCTCAAATACGTCCTTAATCTCCCTATTTGCCAGCTCTACTTGGCCACTATTCTACGGGTGGTATGAGGTACCAACTTATGTGTCACACCATACTTGTGCATCAGGAGTCCCAAAATTTTATTGCAAAAGTACTTGCCCCCCATCACTATTGACAACCTAAAGCATCCTCAAACATGAGAAAATGTACTCCTTTAAGAACTTAATCACCACTCAGTAGTCATTGGTGCCTACTTGGACACATAATCGATGGTCACTAAAATGAACTTAAATCTGAATGACCTAGGGAGTGGCCCCATAAAATCAATACCCCAACAGTCAAAAAGCTCCAAAATGATTATGGGGTTTTGAGGCATCTTGTTCTTATTAGTAAGGGCTCCCAAACTTTGACACCGGTCACATTTAAGGCAATAGTCATGAACATCCCTAAACAACGAGGGCCAATAAAATCCACTTTAAAGAATCTTAGCGGCTGTTTTCTTTGAGGAGAAGTGGTCTCCATATGCTAGGGAATGATAAAACTCAATGACATTAGGGACCTCAGTCTCGGGAATGCAATGTCCTATAATCCGATCTAGGTAATATTCTTAGAGGTAGCGCTCATCCTAAAAGAGGTTACGTACATTGTAAAGAAATTCCCTCCATTAACTTAGTCCAATGTGATGGCATATGGCCAATCACTAAGAAGTTGGCGATGTCTAAATACCAAGGGGAGTGGTACTAAGACATGAAGTTCACATGTGTAAGATGTTCACTTAGAAAATTCTTCTTTATTGGTAGGTCACTATGGTTCAAAAACAGATGATATGGTAACCTAGATAAATGATCGACCACTACATTTTTTACTCATTTCTTATCCTTAATTTCCTTGTCAAATTCATATAAGAGAAAAATCCACCTAATATGGCGGGGTTTGGCCTCTTGTTTTGAAGAAGGTATTTTAAGGCCGCATGGTATGTGAACACTGTGATATGGGACCCTACAAATAAGACCTAAACTTATCAAAGACAACTCTTATGGATAGTAACTCCGTTTCAGTGGTGGTGTAGTTCAACTGTGGTACATTAAGGGTCTTACTAGCATAGTCAATGACATGAGGCTTGCCCTATTTCTTTTGCCCCAAAATCAACCCACCACATAATCACTCACATCACTTATGAGCTCAAATGACAAGGACCAATCTGAACTTTAAATTATGGGTGCGGTGGTAAGTATGGTTACTTGTGATCTTCTCTTGATGGTGGAGAAAAGTGAATACACCCCAAGTGTAAGGTGATCAGTTGAAGTAATTTAGTTTTATAAATAGTAAAGTACCGGTCATATTGATAAGGAAAGGCATAGTGAATTCATGATGCGTCTTTTCTTGTTAGTAGGTGTCACACAAGAAAAATCAAATAAAATTAATTTGAGTTTTGAAAATGAAACCTACCAAGGCATTTCGTCAAACACCTAGAAGGTGAAAATTAAATCAAATATTGGAAATTTTTGATGAAAAATTTAATGAAACTAAAAATAAAGGAAACTTGGACCAAATCAATTCAAATAGTAATTTTTATGGATTTTCAAGGAGAACAATGACTAGTGAATTTGGTTGTAAAATCAAGTTCACTTAGTTGAATCTCTAGATTAGATACTTGGAGTGCAATAATCCATATAGAATACACAAGAGTTCTAGGTGGAAATCTAAATATAAAATCTTAAGATCAGGAATGAAAATTCCAATTAAGTAACTCACATATAATATATATAGAATATGCAATCAAAAGTTAATCAAGAAATATTACCTAGTGAGTTCAAAGAATCTAAACAAACTAATTATCATTCAATATAAATCCAAAGGAAATTGAAATTGAAGCACATTAAAGAACAATACTTGATAAATTTGATGAGAAAGTTAGGTTCATCTAATTGGAAATCTAAAACAAACACTTAGAGTGCATAACTATAGAGAGTACATGCAAGTTTTATATTAGTAATTCATATACAAATCCTTCAAGAAAGTGCGTAAGAATTATAACTAGAAACGCATATATAATTGATATAAACTATAAAACAAGGCTCAATCAAGAATTAAGAATTGATAATTTCAATTACTCCAAACAAATCAACTGCCATTCATAGAGAAAATCAAACATTGAAAAGCAAAGTATTATGAAAATTCACATACATCATCTACCCTCCTTGATTTTAATCCATGCAAGAGAACTACTCACTCATAGTAGAAAAGAAACTCAAACTTGTATTGAATTAAGGTATTGTTTACAAGAGGAATTGAAAAGGAAAAAGAAATTTCTATTTTACCAAACAAAATCTAAGTTCTCTCCTTACAAAGTATAAATCCTACTCTATCTCTAACTATGTATATTAATTTTGCTCTCAATTCTCTACAAATCCTCTCCTTAAATAGTACAAATAATTGTCTGGAATGACCAAAAGTCCTTAACCTAATGGAAAATTATAAAATTCTACAGGAGCTTACAAGGTTCGAATAATGGTTCGAATTATCCTCTATACTTAGTTAAAATTTGAATCTACAAAGTTGTTCGTCCTCTATTGTTCAAACAAGTGTGGAAACAAGGTGTGGTATGAACCCTTGTTCACACAATATCCACATGACATAGAAAAAATTCAAGTTTTGAAGTTGAGTTATCCTCCGTTGGTCGAACAAGGGCGAGAACAAGGCATAACTTGAACCTTTGTTCATACCATGGCTTGTTACTTAAAAATATTTTATGCTCAAAACTTGATTCATCCATCATTGTTCGAACAAGGGTGTGACCAAGGTATGGTTTGAACCCCTAGCTTAAACCACTTCATGCCTTAGACATTTTTTGTTGGCTGAACTCTTATTTGAACCCTTATTTGCAACATACCCTTCATACTTCATTTCTTTCTCATTTTTAATCTTTCTTCCTCTTTTTTTGCCTCTCATTCATATGGGACTTTTCCACTTGCATTTTTATGTGATTTTGGCCTCCAATTGTCTAGAATTAAATTTAAAGAATTGCAACCAAACAAAACACATGTATATAAGAAATATACAATAAAAATAAGTTTTAAGCGAATGTATTTACATAATTAGAAAATAAAAAAGTTGAATAAATGTACAATATTATGTGCTAATCAACGGTCTCTAACCAGTTAAACACCCCTTGACACTCGGACATCTAAATAAATGGAACATCCTTGGAAAGTAAGGCACACAAAGGGTGGGAAATGTAGCTAAAGGTTTGGATGAACCTACAATAAAAATCGACACGTCCTACAATGGATCTCACATCTTTGATACAAGCTTGGGTAGGCAATTTCTTTATGAGCTCAACTTTCGCTTTGTCAACATATACCTCTTTTGACGAGATAGTGTGTCCCAGGACTATCCTCGATTTTAGCATAAAATAGCATTTCTCCTAATTAAGCAGTACATTACTCTCCTCACAACGGACTAAGAATATATCCAAGCTTCCTAAGCACACATCAAAATCATCCCCATAGATGAAGAAGTCATCTATAAACACCTCTAGGAATTTCTCAACCATATCGCTAAAAATGCTCATCGCACACTGTTGAAAGGTCACCAGTGCATTGCATAACCCAATGGGCATACATCTGTACACATAAGTGCCAAAAAGGCATGAGAAGGTGGGCTTTTTCTGATCCTCAATTGCTATTTCACCTTGGTTATATCCCTAATACCTATCAAGAAAGCAATAAAAAGGCTTCCCTGCTACTCTCTTGGGCACTTAATCTAGGAATGGAAGGGGAAAATGGTTGTTTCGGATCACGGAATTTAGGTGCCCATAGTCAATACACATATGCCACCCAGTTTGAGTATATTATGGCACTATCTCTCCTTTCTCATTCTCTAAAATTGTGGCATCAAACGTTTTAGGGACCATCTAGGTGGGACTCACCCACTTTGAATCTGAAATGGGGTAAATGATAGTCGCATCAAAAAATTTGAGAACTTCCCCTTTCACAACCTCTTTCATGTTGGGCTTTAGTCTTCATTACATTTGCCTCATCATTTTGGCATCATCCTCAAGGAATATATGATGAGTACAAACTAAAGGGCTAATACCTTGAAGATTTACCACAATCTAACCTAAAGCTTTGCGATGTGCACTCAGTACTACCAATAACCTCTTTTCCTAGGCTATTTCCAACTTACAAGACATGACTACTATATTGTCTCACCCTACCTGGGAATGCATACTTAAGCTCACTTGGCAAAGGTTTCTTAGATGGACAAGGGGGACTCTTGACCGATGGCTTAGATTTGATCAATGATGGCTCCAAAGGCTCAAATTTTAGAACCCAGCCACTGATTGGCATAACTTCTTCTTCAACACTCAGTTGCTCTTTGCTATTCTTACATTTCTCAATCAGGATCAATGCTTTCTCTAGAGGATCCTCAAAGAAGGTTTTCTCAAAATAATCCTCACTCAAGGTCTAAATCAAGTATACCTACCTAATATCCTCAAATTCTCCCATTAGCTTCCCTACCTTAAAGATGTTCATCTCTATGGTCATATTTTTAAAGGATAACTTCATAACCCTACTCCTATAATTAATCACTACATTGGATGAGGGTAGAAAGGTTACCTAAAATGATTAGAATGGATTAGTTCGGGTTTTGGATAGGCTAGATGTCGAACACAATGAAGTCAATTGGACAATAAAATTTATCTACTTGGACTAACACAACTTCCACTCACCCTCGTGGTAATTTGACCGAGCGATAAGCCAATTGCAATGTTACTCTATTGGGTTTAGCTCTCCCAATCCTAGTTACTGATACACAGTATATGGCAACAACACTAGCACCTAGGTCAAGAAAGGTTTTATCTATAACGTGATCCCTAGTGATAAATGAAATGGTTAGACACCCTTGATCTTTATACTTGGTAAGAGTATTACATTGGATTATGACACTCACTTGTTTAATCAAGAAATATTTTTCTATGGCATTGAGCTTACTCGTAATAATACACATACCCCTGAGGAACTTAACATAAGGGAGATTTTCCTTAATAGTCTGAAGTAATGGGATTTTGATTCTCACTTATTTGAAAATCTCATAAATTTCAGAGTTCAACATCTCATTCTTTCCCTTTGCCAATCTATGAGGAAAGGATGGTCTAGACATGTGTTTTATGGTGTGATCAATTTGCCTACCCATAGATCCCACGTTTGTTTCCTCCTTATTCTCTTTTGCCTCGCTCTCATGGTCCTTCCTATCACTTTCCCTGATTTCTCCCTCCTCCTCCTTGTCAACCTCATTTTCACTTGATTTATTCTGTTTTTCAATTTTCCTAGTACCCCTAGATCCTAACTTATCATTAGATGCATTAGCTCTAGGATTAATATGTTTTTGGATAACCTTATTGATTACACTTGAAAAGTGTAATTATAAATTCCATAACTTAGCATTAGAACATGCATTGTTTAATAAATTCGATTAATTTTGATTACTTTGTGCATTGTCTCGAAGTAGGTATTTGAATCTTTATTTTAAATCAATGAATACAGTTTCATCTTTTATTTCTATTTATATTACTTATATTGTTTTCGTTTCCATGCAAGGCTAAAACCTTAGTTCTTGACTCAACAAATCAAGGAAGGGTGGATGAATATTAATTTTGTGATATGCATAGACCCACGTGTATTATGTGAAAACGTACACTTAGAGATCTACACTTTTTAGATTTAATTTTATTTATTTTTAAAACCTTTTGAAAATAAAAACCCTTAAGCAAATTCTCTGAAATCACTGATAACGATTTTTGAGTCTTAAAACTTCTCTTATATTTTTGAGATGAAGATTTTAAATCTAAAACCCTAATTTTATTAAAGAATATCTTTTGGTTTTATAATCCTAAACTTGAGTATAAAACTGAGATAGGGATAATTTTGTATGCTTTCATGAAAACATCTTTCCGATCTACTTTTCCTTTACGTGAAGCTTAGATCGTGTATTAAAAGCACATCATATTGTGAAATAATCCATATACCCGGAATTGAAAATTGAATCAAGACGTTTATCCATTATTTGAATCGCATCTTTTAACTTCAGCTCTTTATTGTTTTGAATTCTACATTGTTTTATATTTTGTTTAGATTAAGTTTAATTGCATAGTTTATATTTTAGTTATAAATTGAACTCAATCCAAAACACTCAAACACTTGAAACAATCTCCTTTGCATTAGGTAGTGAATACCTTTAATTTTGTGAAACTTAGAAATTAACACAATAGGTTCCATGTGGATTCGATCTTGTTCTTATCGAGTGAAAACTATATTACACACCCTTGCACTTGGGGGTAATTTTAGACTCAATTTCTAGAGCCAGTCACTTACTATATTGATTGCATGCAATCATTGTTATTCTTTAGCCATTTTTCACACTCATTTTATGGACATTCATCAAGGGAACTATAAGTTTATTGTGTTTTGAATTTGTTTTGTTGTTTTCAGGTACTTTATAGGAAATTGGATCAATTTAGCCTAAAAGAACCAAAACAAGAGCAAAAATGCAGAAAGCTAGAATCAACAAGTAGGGGCACCCGCCTGTGTTAGGCAAGGGCACCTATCGAGACCAGCAACCAAGCCGGAGGCGCCCATCTGTGTTTGGTAGGGGCACCCACCGAGACCATCATCAGCAGGGGCACCCACCTGTGTTTGGTAGGGGCGCCCGCCGAGAGCATCATCAGCAGGACGCCCGCCTATGTTTGGCAGGGGCACCTGCCGAGGCCTGCATCATCAGCAGGGCGCCCGCCTATGTTTGGCAGGGGTGGCAGGGGCACCCGCCGAGGCCAGCATCCAGCAGGGGCGCCCGCCTGCGTCTGGCATCCAGTAGGGGCGCCCGCCTGTCTTTGGCAGGGACACCCACCGAGTCCAGTTACTCCGCATATGCGGAAGACGGGAAAATTACGCGTTTACTCCTGACTTTTGTATGCCTATAAAAAGGCTTATTTCTAATGTAATAGGATCCAAAACCCTAGACTAGCCGTCACTTCTTCGTTTTGGTGCAAACCCTAGTTTACTTTACTTTCATCTGTTCTTCAATTTTTCGTTACATTAGGTTTTTACGTAAGTATTTCTCTCATTATTTTTAATATATTTATTGTTTGCTGAATTAAAATTGT
>QLOD02000010.1:16543115-16558219 GCA_003260245.2 Sideroxylon spinosum | reverse complement strand
ATAAACTAAATTAATTGTATTAATTAATTCAATATAATAATATAATACATATTATTTATAATTTATACTTTATATTTTATACTTAATTTGTGTATTTATATATAGTCCAAAAAGAAGATGCGAACTTTAATCGTTACTTTCACACTTTGATTCAAGTGTTGAGCAGTTGATATGATTTTGTGGATTGTTGGCATGATTTAATCTTGTTGTGCTTGTCATGCTTGATATGTTAATGACATACGCGAATTGAACGAATAACTATTTTAAGCACTTGAAAACATTTTATAAGTCTCTAGGGAGCGATACTTGAATGTTACATGATTGTGAACCCAATGAAGAACTAGTGGAGATTTATGACCCTCGTATGAAATTTGAGCCATTCTTGTTCTTTCATGGGTACATTACTCTAGAATAAAATTTTAACTACTAATTCATTGAATAGTCTCGTCGTTGTTTGTTTAGAGAAACCACTAACAGGAGAGAGAGTTGATTGCATTATGAACCACATTCTTGAAACGCATGATCATGTAACTTGAGAAGCGATCCTAGGCCTTGTTGATTTCATTGAGCTTTAAGCCTTATTCTTGACTAAGATTCTTAGGAGCTAACGTGTGAGCCCATAAAAGAAAAAAAAATGATGATAAATATTTTCTTGTATACCCAAAGCATCCACCCCTGTGCCTAATGTGAAAGTGAATCCTAACCTTGTTTTCTTGAGAGTATAGTTGGTAAGAAAGACAAATGAAGTCATAAGAGAAGTTCTCAAAAAGAAGTTGTTTAAGGAGGCTAATTAGAGTTATGTAAAATTCTTCTTCTTTGTTCTTTAAAAAAATTCGAAAAAAAAAACAAAAAAAAAAAGGGGGAGGGGGGATTAGGATGCGTTTGTTCTTATATAGAGCTCATTATTGTATTAAGAGAAATCTTCGTCTTCATCCCTCTCTCCTCTTTATATTCTCTCTCTAGAAACCCCATTTTTATTTTTATGGCTAGGATGGAGCTCAATTGCGAATCCATGTAAGTTTATTTATTTATTAGTGTGTTTAAAATTTGTGCTTCATCTCTAAATCTTTTGAAAGGATGAATGTATGCTTTCAATAGTTTGAGTAAAGGATTTTATTTCTGTACAATCTTTTATTTTTCATAGACAAAGAGTGGGCTTGCCACAACAAACGCGTAGAGAAACTTTTGATTTATTGTTGATAGAACCATGATTTGGCAAGAAAAACACTTAGATTCGTTGCATTCAAATCCCTAATTTTATGTTCTCAAAAATTAATACTCCAATATAATTGAATTTTCAAAGAGACAAATATTTTGACTAAGTCTATAATCATTGTGATTCAATTGAGTTAAAAATGCATTTATAAACTATAAATTTACGTGGTGAGCAATGGAGGAAAATCTGACGCTTGAGTGTTTTTTTTTTATACAAAAATTACAATTTTCTTGAAATCTTTTTATTTTTATTTTTTCCAACTCAAACATTAAATTGTCCTTTCTTTAAACAAAATGATAATAAAAGACTTTCTAACTCTTTCTAGGGGATGACCCCGGACTTTACTAGATTACTAGACTTGATGAATCCTTACATTTGAGGAAAAAGATAAATAGTGACCAAATTTATGCTAGGGAAGTACTCTAAAAAATTTTGAGAACTTTTACTGCCAAATTTGATCATGTGATTGCTGCAATAGAGGATTCCAAAGATTTCTTTGTTTATTCATTTGATGAACCAATGGGTTCTTTGCAAGTTCATGAGGAAAGGCTCAATAGATCAAAAGAAAAGAATAATGAAAAAGCATTTCAAGTGAAAGGGGGAGTCATCATTTCAAAAGGATAAGTCAAAAAATTGGTTTGCAAGACTTCGAGGCAAAGGTAGATTTCATGTTAGACGTCGAGGCCGTGGAAGGGGATGGCAACAATTTCATGAGTAGCACAATTAGAAAATTCAGTCTAGTGCAATTAGTATAAAAAAAATATGGAAATATTGAAGCAAATTGTTTACTCAAAGAAAAGCATGCCAAGCAAACAAGTAGTATAAAAAAAGTCAAAAGAAGAAAGTAAGTTGTTTATGGCCCATTCTCATTCTAATGATATTTCTTGTGATGTTTGGTTTTTAGATAGTGGCTACTTTAGTCATATGTTTGACATAAGGTCATTGTTTAAAGAGCTTAATGAGTTGTAGAAATTAGAAGTTCGACGTAGAGACAAGAAGAAAATTCAAGTTACAAGGAAAGGTAACATTGGTATCAAAACCAGTCATGGTATGATCAAACTTTTCCATGATGTAGTTTTTTGTTCCGATTTTGGCTCATAATTTGTTAAGTGTTAGGAATTGATGGTTAGTGCTTACTAAATTTTGTTTAATGCTCGTGTTATCAATAACAAGAAACTAGGCCAAAACATATAGTTCGTGTTCAGATGGCATAAAATGAAGTTTTGGTTGCTAATGGATATAGTGAATATAAATTGTTTATGGGCATCTGAATGTGAATGGGTGAAAGCTATTAAGTCAAAAAAACATGGTTATTGGATTACCTAAAATCAATTCTCTTTATTTCTGTGATGGATGTGTTTATGGAAAGCAATCTAGAAAGTTTTTTTCAGTAGGTAAATCATAGAGGGCTTCTAATTGTCGTGAATTTACGGATGCTGATTTATGTAGGCCTATGGATATAAAATCATTAGGTGGGAGTCACTATTTTTTGTTGTTCATTAATGATTATAGCCAAATGAGGTAGGTTTATTTCTTGAAATTTAGATTTGAAGTTTCTGAAAATTTCAAGAAATTTAAGGTATTAGTGGAAAAACAAAATAGATGCAATGTAAAGGCTCTTCACACTGAAAGAGGTGGTGAATTTTTCTTTAAGAAATTTACTACTTATTGTGAGGAAAATGGTATCCACAGATAACTTACTACACCTTACACCCCAAAGAAAAATGGGATAGTTGAATGAAAGAACAAAATAGTTGTTGAAATGGCTAGAAGCTTGCTAAAAGTTAAGAATCTCCTAAATCAATCTATCTATTAAACAATTCCCCCACAAGGGCTGTCTTGAGTCAAACCCCTTATGAAGCTTGGAGAGGTTCAAAACTATGGGTAAGCCATGTGAAAATTTTTGGTTGTATAGCCGATGCTTTAGTAAATTCTCAATTTCATCATAAACTTATGAAAATTTTGAAAGTTTCTTTTTGTTGGCTATAGCCCTAAGTCCAAAGCATAGGTTGCACAATCTTATAAGTAGCGAGGTGATTATAAATAGAAATGTTGTGTTTAATGTGGATGTAACTTGGGATAGGAGTGGTGATCAAAATAGATCTAAAGTGCATACTTTATGAGATATTAGTGCTTTTCCAATTGATGCAAATTCTAATCCAACTGTCTCTAGTTCGGAAGATCCATTATTTAGCAATTGAAATTCATCTAGCCCAAATGACAGTAACTGATGTTCATCTAACTCTGCTATTGAAACCCCTCCAAGAAACTTTAGGTTATTGAAACAAAATTTATGAATCTTCTACATTTGCCATGTATGTTTTGAATCAAGTATCCTATGATGAGGCAGCAGAGAAGCAAGAATGGTGCAATGTAATGCAAGAAGAGATCATGGCAATTGAGAGAGATTAAACTTGAAAATTGGTGGACTTGTCCAAAGGTAAAAAATCAATTTGGCTCAAATGAGTGTTTAGAACAAAGTATCATGCCCTTGGGTGTAAACAAAAGTATAAAGCTTGACTTGTAGCTAAGGGGAGTACACATAGCAATAATATATTAATTTTGAAGAAACATTTTCTCTTGTTGCTCGATTTGAAATTGTGAGAGTTATATTATCCTAAGTTAATTGAAATTGCCTATCTACCAATTAAATGTAAAGTCTACTTTTTTGCATGGTGATTTGGACTAGGAGGTTTATGTTTCTCAACTTGAAGGTTTTGCCATTAATGGCAATAAGGATAAAGTCCATAGGTTGAAGAAGGCTCTTTATAGGCTAAAGCAGGCTTCATGGGACGGTATTACAAATTTGACTCTTATTTTCTGAAAAATGGATTTGAAAATAGTAAAAATAAGCTCACTCTTTATTTGATGAAGCAAGGTAAATATGATTTCTTAGTGGTAAGCCTGTATGTTGAACTATCCATCCTCCAACAAAAAGCGAATAAAGTGATATTTTATATGCTTGGTCTTTGAATGAAAAATTGAGCTCTTCGCTAGATGTATCACACTTTGACTATCACTGAACAATTTATAACTTTCATGTTACATTACCCAACTCTTTCATGAGACTCCTCAACCATACCATCTCCTTACACATCTCCATGGCTATAACATACTCCGCTTTTGATGTGGAAATGTCACTATTTTTTTGTAGCCGCAAGACCCAACTAACTAGTGTACTCCCCAAAGTAAACACATAACTGGTAATGCTCTTCTTGCTATCAATCTCCCCCACTAAATCTGAATCTACAAATCCTTGCAAACAAATGTCAGAACCCCCAAAACATAAATCTAAATCAGAAGTACCTCTCAAAAACCGCAACCTCCACTTGACTGCCTCCTAATGCTCCTTGTCCTGATTTGCTATAAGCCTGCTAATAACTCCTATTGCATGAGTAATATCTGGCCTCGTGCTAACCATAATACAAGCTGCCTACTGCCGAGACATATGGAACTTTGGCTATATAATTCTTTCTCTTTATCTATCACTACTCATTTTTCCTTTGAAAGCTTGAAGTGACTTGCTAATGGTGTGCTAACAGGCTTAGCACCTTCCATTTTGAATCCTTTGAGTACCTTTTCAATATATTTCTCTTGTGACAGCTTTTTCAATTCACCTTGTCGCTGTTGATTTGCATCTCAAAGATTTTCTTCACAAAACCTAAATTCTTCATTGCAAACTCTTGGATAGTTATTCCTCAAGATTAGCAATCTCATCCATTCTTGGACCTACAATGAGTATATCATCTACATACAACAAAAGTATGAGATACGATTTATAAAGCTTCTTAAAAAGGCAACAATGGTCCCCATAACATCTACTAAACCCCATATCTGTCATAAAGTATCAAACCTTTGATACCACTGTCTAGGCACCTATGTTAACCCATACTAGCTCTTATAAAGCTTACACACTCAATCCTCATTTCCTTTGACAAACATAATCCTCTAGCTAATATATACAGATGCCTTTCTCCAATTCTCTATGAAAGAATGTAGTTTTTACGTTAAACTACTCTAAGTGCGTGTTCTCAACAGTTTCAATATTAAAGGCACAAGTGATAGTAGAAATCTTCACAATAAGAGAAAATTTTTTGGTGTAGTCAATACCTAGTTTCTGCTCAAAACCCTTCACTAATAACCTTGTCTTGTATTATTTGCTCCCATTAGATTCTTCCTTAAGTCTATACACCCATTTGTTGTGCAAAGCTCTTTTCTCATTAGGCAACTAAACTAATTCTCAAGTCTAGTTTGATGAGAGAGAATCCATCTTGTCATCTATCTTATGCTCCCACTCCTCACTGGTCTCCACTTGTAATACTTCCTCAAAACATTCTGGTTCACCACTATTAGTTAGCAAAAAACAGTGTAAAGAAGGAGAATAATGCTTTGGAAGTTTAACGGTACAGTAGACTTCTTGGGAGGATAAGTCTGTGGATTTACATGTGGAGTATATTTTGTATTAATATCTTGAAACTGTAAGACACTGTTGTCACGGATCCCCTTAAGCTTTACAAAGTCTAAATTTTCGTTAGCCTTTTCGGGATAATTCTGTCTATTTTTATATAAAGCAAACTCATTAATATCACATTTATACTCTTGCATATTTTTTTCAATTTTTAAAATCATACAGCTTATAGCCATAGTTACCTGTATCATAGTTTATAAACATGCACTTTCGTGACTTGGTATCAAGTTTACCCCTATTACTTAAATCAATATGCATATGGGCCATGCAACCAAAGACTCGTAAATAGGATAAATTTACTAAATTACCTGACCAAGCCTCCTATTGATCAAATATGCCGTTTTATTTATTTCTTTAGCCCAGAATTGCTTAAGTAACTTAGCATATAACCTCATACTCTTTACACGATCTAAGATCGTTCAAGTCATAAGCTCAACAACTCCATTCTATCTTGGTTGCTTTGGGATTGTTCTCAACCTTTGAATCCCATCTGAAACACAGTAAGTCTCAAACTCACCATCAAAATACTTGCCGCTATTATTAGATTTCAAACACTTCAGTTTATTTTTTGTTTAATTTTCAATTAATGCTTTCTAATTCTTAAAAACACCAAACACATCAGATTTATGCTTGAAATAGTAAACCTATAATTTTTTAGTAGTGTCAACAATGGAAGTAACAAATAACGTGAGCCACCAAGAGACCTTAGATGGGCCCTACATGTTTGTATGAACTAGTTCTAACTTTTCTGATTTTAGGGTCCTTGCCACATTTGTAAAGCTAACTTTATTCTTTTTCTTGAAGACACAATCCTCACAAAAATCTAAATTTAATGATTTATAATTCGATAATTTACCCTTCGACAATATTAATTTTATCCCATTTTTTGCTTATGTGACCCACCTTACAATGCCACATAATATAATCAATTATTAATGTTGCCATTGTGATGCTACTGTAAGTACCCAAATATATATATAGGATTAATTTTTTTTTTTATTGCGGGCCATAACCAAGGTCCCTTTGCCCATTATATAAGCATTTGATGTAAACGATCTGACTACACCGCCCTCTGCCAACTGACCCCCCAAAGTAAAATTCTTTATTAGACTAAGCATATGTCTAACATCCTTCAATTTTAGTACTATCTCATCTGTTTGAGTAATTTGCACATCTTCTTTCCCAATAATGTTACGAACCTCATCATTACCTAAATAGACCTTTCTGAAATTTCTTTGCACATAATTTTTGTAATACATCCATGTGTGTAATAACATAGAATGAGGCTTCTGAGTCTACAATCCAAGATTGATTACGAGAATCTAACGAACAACTTAAGACTTCATTATCCAACTCATTTGTAGAACTGATGGTGTTCTTACCCCATGATTATTCCCGTTCTATTACTTTTTCGATGCTGCTTTACAATCTCGCTTCAAGTATCCCATCTAACCATAGTTTAAGCAACCCTTAGGTTTCATATCTTGACCACGAGATTTGTTTTTGGAATTGTCTCTTGGCTTGCCTTGTTGTCTCCCTTATTCAGAGACTTACTTCTTTCTTTCGTAGGTAGTGTTGAACTTGAAGCAACATCCTCACCTGATGCTCTCCTCTTAGCCTGTTCTTTTAAAATCAACCCAGTAACATCCTCCAATTTTATTTTTGCAAATCTAGAAGAGTTACTATTTGCCAAGACAAGTTCATTCCAACTTTCTTACAAACTCGATAATAGAATGAGAGCTCTAATTTCATCATCAAAATTAATACTCACTTATTCTAACTCATTTGTGACCATAATAAATTTATTTAGATGTTCAGCAACGATGGATTTTTCAGGCATCTTTAAGTTAAACAACCTTTTTATAAAATGTACCTTATTTATTAGAAAAGGTCGCTCGTACATATTTTTTAAGGTTTTAAACAAATCTATAGTCTGTTTCGTTGGCAATATTTGATGCAACCGATGCTATGAGGATCAATCACATAGTTCTCAAAGCTTTGCAATCCAAAATATTCTTTTTGGTTTTTTCTTGCTGATCGAAAGGCATAGATCTTTCTGATACAAAATATCTTCCATCTGCATCTTACAAAAACTCGTACCATTGAATTTCTTGATCTTGTATTTTTGTTTAACCATTATGTAATCCCTTGACCTCCTAACCTAGAGCTCTAAGACTAATTTTTGGAGTTTTGTAAGCTTAAATCCACAAACAAACGCATATAATCGCAGACGAGCGAAAAAAAAAATAGGCACAAAAAAGAAGAAAACGAGACAAAGAGATTTACGTGGTTCCAATTTTAACCAATTGTTTAATCGTATATTCACAGGGTGTTGGGTGTTTCACTATGATGAGGTATAAAGAAAAAAAAAAAGTTACAATGGAGGCAACCCTAGGCATTCATTTGATAGTTGAAAAGAACCCTAGCACATATAATGAAAAAAAACCCTAAAGTGCAAAAGTATGCTTTAGCACTCGTTTGAATCAAACTTTAACCCTTAACAATTGTAATATTTTCTTATGCTTGAAGTGAAACAAGAAGATGATGGAATATGTGTTTCACAAAGGAAATATGCAATGGACCTTCTTAAGAGGTTCAATGTGGTGAATTGCAAAGTAGCCCTTACTTTAATAAATTTGAATGAAAAGTTATAGCTTGAAGATAGGAGAAAAAAGGCTAATGAAATTTATTTTCGAAGATTAGTTGGTGGGTTAAGTTATACTTTTTCTTGACATTACATTATTTGTTAGTGTTGTGTCCAGGTTAATATATAATCCAACAAAGCAAAAATCTTGGAGCAACTGAAAGATTTCATAATATATCGCCAGAATTGTTGATTATGGATATTGGTACTCCAAAGTATCAAACTTCAAATTATTTGGTCTTATAGATTATGATTGGGCAGGTTACTTAGATGATAGATAGAGCACTACAAGTAACATCTTTAGCTTCGGTTCTGGAGCTATCACAGAAGTTCAAAGAAGCAAGATACAGTGGCCTTGCCATCGTCAGAAACTGAGTTTGTAGCTGTCACTTCATTAGCTTGTCAAGCTATGTGGATTAGGAGATTACTTGGTAATTTTCATCAAGATTAAATGGGTGCAACAATTTTTTTTTTTTTTTTTTATGACAGTACGATCATAATTGTGATGACAAAAAATTGAGCCTTTCGTAGAAGAACAAAGCATATCGAGATTCGGTACCACTTTATTCGGAGCTTGATAGCAAAAGAAACAATTGTATTAAAGTTTTGTAGTACCAATGAGTAGGTTGCAGACATCTCACTAGATCTCTTCCACGAACCAATATGAGTACTTCAAAATGCAGTTAGTTGTATGTAATTTTGAAGAAAAGGTTAGTATTGAGTAGTGCTTCAAAAATTATCGAGTTTTTAGCTATCTATTAAGAATTAATTGTATAGTGTGTCAGTTTGTTGTTAGCATTTCCTATTATTGATTGAGTCTATAGCAAGTTTCTTTATTATTGTAAAATTACAGCTGAAGTAGGCTATTTCCATAGTCGGAAGTTTTTTTTTTTTCTTTTCCTTTTTTTCTTTGGTTTTGTGTTACTTTCTTTGTAAGCTTATATGTAGGCTTTTTATGTTGGTATCTTAAATCAATTGGAAAGTTATGGAATTTTGTTAGAAAAAAACTTGAGTCACTTTTCACTTTATTTGTTTTATTCTCCCTTGTTCCCAACATAAAATTTGTTAGGGTAAATTTGCACACACTAATGTTTAATCATAAGCAGTTATATGTTGTCTTATTCAGGTGCACATCTTTTGTCGTATAAGTATCCTTCTACCCAAAGATGAGATAGTTTCTACTACAAACATTTCATATCCTAAGATTCTATCATAGAGTTTTATATCAGTCAAAACCACGGGTGCATCAATAGTACACTTAATTTACAAATTTTTCTACTTGTGTCATATTTTTTCACAAAAACTAATTTATGTGTGCTGAATGTTTTTAAGGTTGGTTTGAGAATCAATAGAGTTCATAAGCATTAAGAGGATTGCAATGCATCAATGGAATATAAATAAGATACCATTCAGTCCCACGGCATTTCGATTTGTGTTTGTTTCATATCTATACTATAATAACAATATTTTTGTAATCAAATAGAGTGTTGTTCATGCTGCAAAATGGAGAAAGAGCATTGAAGTTTATATATGGACATTTCAAAAACTGATGTGGAAGAAATTTAGGTGGTGTTTGATTTGTCAAAAAGAAAAAAAATAAATAAATAAAATAAAAGTTTGTGTAAAAGTTATATGTGACAAAATTTAAATAGGAAAAGTTAGTAAAAGTTAGAGTTTTTTTGGTGTTTATAGGAATCACACATCTGATGACTTCTTAGGAGAACATGACTGGATGTATATATTTTGTAAAGTATACATATTTTACTAGAGGACTTGGGCTTGTAATCTTTTTTGTAAGGAAAATATATTAAATAAGTCCCACATTTTGTAAATTGTTCTTCTATATATGCTATTTTTGTAAAGCCTTCATAAACTAGCAACGTAAGTGTTATATTTTTGTGTCATTAACTATTTGTGGGTTGTACTAGCATTCGATTGTTCATGTCAAAATATTCAACCCAAACCGAAACATTGAACCCAAAATCAACCTAATTGAAACTTAGGATGCAATCGATGTAATAAGAGAACACATTAACCTAATACAAAACATCCTCCACAAATACCCAAACGTTGTGTCATGCCTCGGAATCCATAACCCGGGAATGTGGGGACTTAACCCACCAAAACACCACAAAACAAACATTCATCTAAATCAATCAGAGCGGAAGCAATTTAATATTAGTATTCAATCAATGAAATACTCTAAAATCTATTATCTATCTTGAAAAGGGTTACATTACATAATGCCACAAACCGGGCCTAAGTCTAAATCCAAAATACGTTAAACATAAATAGAAATAAAGAAAAAATCTGCTACTTTATCTCATGGTTCTATCACGAGCATCTGCTCCTGCAAGATCAACTGTAGAGGGGTGAGCACTAAACCACGTGTGCTCAGTATAATGCATATAAGCATATTTTCTTAATTCATGCAAGTCCAACAAGACATTATCAAAAGCATGTAAACATCTCATCATATTTAAAATCACCTCATCACATCCATTAATCATTTTATCGCGTCAACAACTTAACCATGAAACCTTAGTTTCATGTTAATCATCATCTATCATCACAATATATTCCAACACCATAATATGGGTCAGGTACTCTGCAAGGTTAGTCTGTGGCCACATAACTAAACCCAAATAAGATAGCCCTGGTCTCGAAGTCCCAGTCTATCGATAGCCCTGGTTGCATAAACCCAGTCTATCAAAATCAAATCCCCAGACGTTGGTCTTGAGGTACAAATAGTCCCGAAGTACCAAGTGTACAGATAGCCCTAGTCCTTCAGTCCCAGTCTATCACCGGATAGCCTTGGTCCCTTTATACTAGTCTATCGATAGCCCTGGTTCCATAGTCTAGTCTATCAAATCTTACCTTAAAGGCTAAGTATACGCTGATACAGTCGTATATAACATTTGTAGATTTCTAACCTACTGGTTATGCCTAACCATCCTGCGCAGTTGTCGGGGTTTTCAACCCTTGGGTTATAGAACCCACTATTTCTAGTATCCTTAACGATCCCAATATCAACATCAATATCAAATTCATAATCCTTTATAGCATATCATACACAAGTTCTACCCTAACCAGGTTCCATATGTTCATCCATTTTACTTATGAGTTTTATGAATCATAAAGTATTCAGGGCCTAAGTTTCATGTTACCCATACATGCTTACGTTAAAACAAATAAGCAAACTCACATAATCTCACATTATCATGTGTTTAAAAGACATAAGATTTATCGGAAATAAGAATCTAAAACAATCTTCATGTGTCACCACAATTATATAGTTTAATCTATACTATTTTGAGACAAAAAAGTATTTTAAAATCTCAAGTTTTTTAAAAAAAACAATAGACCTCACAGCTTGGGCGCAGGTAGCGTGAAACTTCGGCCCTCGGACAGAATACCTCGCAGCTTGGGGAATGGGAGCACGAAGCTTCCCCCCCCTTTTTTCTTAGAAATAAACGAAATTTCTGAATATCGATTATATATATCAAAACTTTGTTTAAAATCGAAGAACACCATTTTTTTCATAAAAAAATTGTAAAACATAGATTTCCTTGATTTCATCCATTCACAACTACACTTACACATATATAAATCTGGCATGTCTTACAATTTTATTTCAAAATATATATATTCAAGCCACATAATCATTTTTTCCAATTTTTACAAAAACCTAGAAATTTCATCAAAGAAAATAAACTAATCAAAATATGCCTTGTGTTCTTAATTTTAAATACACATTCATACCGACAAAATCCTTACAAGAAACAAAGAAAATAACTTATACGCTATCCCACCTACCTCGTTACACACGTTGATGAACGATGTGTAAGGCGTTCCTACCAACTCAAGTTGGTCTTTCTTGTGAAAACTTACAAACGAAACCCACATCGAGCCCCACGCGCGCACGCTTCACAAATCACGATAAACTTTCCACTTCTTCTCTTTGCTTACACAATCTCATGAAAGGGTTTTACGACGGCTCTCTCTCACTTTCTTTCTAGGTTAGATATAGGTGCGAAGAAAAATTTTGGAGAGTTAACCCATTAAATAGGAGTCACTAGAAGCTTCTCCTGTAAGCCTCCTCCTTGGGTTCATTTCCCCCAGACTTTCTCATGCTATTATTATATGGTTGCTAGCCTTTGACCTCCCGCACACCATTAACCCCTTTGCCACCATCTAAGCCAATGAAAACTTGCCTCTCTCTCAACCAATAGAAACACACCCATCACATATATAATACACATGCATGACACAAAACAGAAATTTAAATTAATATTAAAAAAAAACAAAAATCTAAAATCTAGAATATTATATTAAACATAAAAGAAAATACGGGTCTTTACACGTTGACTCAAACCCAATCAATAACGTAGATATTAACCCAAGTGTATATAAACATTCAACTCATAAATAAATAGGTCCAAAAATAGGATAGAAGGATTTATGAGAAATACCAATCGAGGAATTGGAGTGACATAGAAAGAAAGAGACGAACAAACAAACGAAATACGTTTAAACGGTGGGGAACAAACATAGATTGGAAGACTATCTGTGGCGAATCACTCCAAAAGATGAAAATCAATAGGTTTACTTGGTAGTGAAGAAGGGGTTTTATGGGTAAAATGAACCATAGCCTTTAGTCAATGTTAGTTATGGTAAAAATCTTGATCCGTTCAAATGATTATAAGTGATTTCATTTGAAATGGATCTACCAGTGTGAGTAATTGAGGAAGCCAGTTCTCCAAGTCGTTCAAACCTACATTGCACTACATGTTCGAGTGCCTTTTTACAAATAATGATGATGAATTAAATTTTTTAGGAAAAGTCATCTGGTGATGTTTTGGATGCCCTAACTCATGTAAATGAGATAGTAACGAGGAAAAATGTGAAATGGAAACACAAAAATCCCAAAATCTGTAAAAAAGCATAGGAAAAAAACAAGCGGTATAGCTTCAAAGAAATATTTGCTTTTCATTTTAATTATTTTAACTAATTTCTTATTTATTTAACTTGGTTTAGTCATGTTATTAATTCATTTAACAAATGTTTTTACACTTTGAATTTTGATCGTTTGGATTTAATATATTAATACAATATATAATTTTACATAATATAATTAATTTTCTCGGTTGGATTTGATTATTTTAGACACATAAGCGAAAAATAAAAATTTAAATTTATGTAATTCTTTATATCAAACCTACTAAATTAATTAAATACACAATTGTTTAAATCAAATATGAATGTTTTTATTTAAAAATTATATCCAAACAATTTTTACTCACCTTTATCAACGATGATACGTTATTGATAAAATCCCAAGCAACTTGTGATAAGTTTTAGTATTTGTTGAGTGATCAAACAGCCCCTAAGTAGAGTATAGAGTTGTTATAATCATATATATATAATGTAAAAGTATGTTTGCTAGGCTCGAATCTTGTTATATATATATAAGTTAAAAAAAATGTCAAGGACATTGAAATAAGATAGGAATTCAATGTGGGCAATTTTGTCGACAAAAGAAATAGCGGAACACAATGAAATAGATTTGATTAGAAATTTTTTTCATTACTTTTGTTTAATTATTTTGTATATAATTTTATTTTGATTCTTTATTTTAAGAACTTTTTAGTTATTTTTTTATCAAAAATTGGACAAAAAAATGCTTTGTATTATTCTTTATTTTAAGAACTTTTTAGTTATTTTTTTATCAAAAATTGGACAAAAAAATGCTTTGTATTAAAAAATTTACTAAAAAGTTATTTTCTTTTTTTATATTCATACAGTAGTTTAATAATTTATCTATTTTTTATTCATTTTTATCTCAAGTTTGTGCTAAAAAAAAAAACAAAAACATTCTTAGAAGTTCTAAAAAGAAAAAAAATAAAAAAAATTAGAAAAAAACAACTAGATAAAATAAAAAAAATAATATAGCCCTCTGAAATTTGGAAAATTATATTTCACAAGAAAATATAAAAAGAAATTCCAACAATTTTGTAAATAAAGATGCAGCCTATGATTCCTCATAAACTCCAAAATAATTTGTAAAACTTACAACTTTTATCAATTTTGAAAAGAATATATATCTATTTATCATTAAAAAAATGTAACAAAATCAACAACTAGGTTAGCATGGCAAGAAAAAAAAAATCCCAATAATAATGCATATGGCTTAAAATAACATTCTGTCAAAACACATTCGAACTTAGGATGCGTTCGAATGGGTTGGAGATTAAATCATAAAAAATCTCGAAAATTGGTCAGTGTTCTAAACTATAAAATTGTTGCAATTGACTACACACTCCAAACTTCAAAAGTTGATAAGGTGGCAACTTTTCCTTTTTTATGGGAATGTTTTCGGGCTCCAAACGAGGTGAAGATCTATGTTTGCGAAGTTTTTGTTTTGAAAAGATATAGCCATATGTACTCACATAATAGTTAAATTTTCTAGTTTAAATTATTAAAGTGAAATAAGTAGACAAGCATGGCATCACTCAACCGGAGATCAACGGTGGTTTTAATCAAAACTTCTTACTTCCAACTGTTATTATTATTTTTTTATTTGATAGTGAAATATGTACCTAATGACATTGTTAAATTTATCCCTTTATTAACTAAATTTAGGAGATGGGGTATTAAAAACTCAAAATAGTTAAATGAGTGAGTCATATAAAATTGAACACAAATGAACAAGGAAAGGGATGGGATTGGCTGCACATTAAGATTAATTAGTTTACAAATACATCACAATCCTCTCT
>QLOD02000010.1:16530221-16543015 GCA_003260245.2 Sideroxylon spinosum | reverse complement strand
ATAAACTAAATTAATTGTATTAATTAATTCAATATAATAATATAATACATATTATTTATAATTTATACTTTATATTTAAATTATGTTTTATACTTAATTTGTGTATTTATATATGGTCCAAAAAGAAGATACGAAGTTTAATCGTTACCTTCACACTTTGATTCAAGTGTTGAGCAGTTGATATGATTTTGTGGATTGTTGGCATGATTTAATCTTCTTGTGCTTGTCATGCTTGATATGTTAATGACATCCGCGAATTTAACGAATAACTATTTCAAGCACTTGAAAACATTTTATGAGTCTCTAGGGAGCGATACTTGAATGTTACATGATTGTGAACCCAATGAAGAACTAGCGGAGATTTATGACCCTCGTATGAAATTTGAGCCATTCTTGTTCTTTCATGGGTACATTACTCTAGAATAAAATTTTGACTACTAATTCATTGAATAGTCTCGTCGTTGTTTGTTTAGAGAAACCAGTAATAGGAGAGAGAGTTGATTGCATTGTGAACCACATTCTTGAAACGCATGATCATGTAACTTGAGAAGTGATCCTAGGCCTTGTTGATTTCATTGAGCTTTAAGCCTTATTCTTGATTAAGATTTCTTAGGAGCTAACGTGTGAGCCTATAAAAGAAAAACAAATGATGATAAATATTTTCTTGTATACCCAAAGCATCCACCCCTGTGCCTAATGTGAAAGTGAATCCTAACCTTGTTTTCTTGAGAGTATAGTTGGTAAGAAAGACAAATGAAGTCATAAGAGAAGTTCTCAAAACGAAGTTGTTTAAGGAGGCTAATGAGAGTTATGTAAAATTCTTCTTCTTTGTTCTTTAAAAAAATCCGAAAAAAAAAAACAAAAAATAAAAAAAAAAGGGGAGGGGGGATTAGGATGAGTTTGTTCTTATATAGAGCTCATTATTGTATTAAGAGAAATCTTCATCTTCATCCCTCTCTCCTCTCTTTATATTCTCTCTCTAGAAACCCCATTTTTATTTTTATGGCTTGCAACTAAATCCTAGCTTAGGCTAGGATGGAACTCACTTGTGAATCCATGTAAGTTTATTTATTTATTAGGGTGTTTAAAATTTGTGCTTCATCTCTAAATCTTTTGAAAGGATGAATGTATGTTTTCAATAGTTTGAGTAAAGGATTTTATTTTTGTACAATCTTTTATTTTTCGTAGACAAAGAGTGGGCTTGCCACAACAAACGTTTAGAGAAAGTTTTGATTTATTGTTGATAGAACCATGATTTGGCACGAAAAACGCTTAGATTCGTTGCATTCAAAACCCTAATTTTATGTTCTCAAAAATTAATACTCCAATATAATTGAATTTTCAAAGAGACAAATATTCTAACTAAGTCTATCATCATTGTGATTCAATTGAGTTAAAAATGCAATTATAAACTATAAATTTACGTTGTGAGCAACAGAGGGAAATCTGACGCTTGAGTGTTTTTTTTCATACAAAAACTACAATTTCCTTGAAATCTTTTTGTTTTTTTTTCCAACTCAAACATTAAATTGTCGTTTCTTTAAAAAAATTGATAATAAGAGACTTCCTAACTCTTTCTAGGGGACGACCCCAGACTTTACTAGATTACTAGACTTGACAAATCCTTACATTTGAGGAAAAAGATAAGTAGTGACCAAATTTATGCTAGGGAGGTACTCTCAAAAATTTTGAGGACTTTTACTGCCAGATTTGATCATGTGATTGCTACAATAGAGGATTCCAAAGATTTCTTTGTTTATTCATTTGATGAACCAATGGGTTCTTTGCAAGTTCATGAGGAAAGGCTCAATAGATCAAAAGAAAAGAATAAAGAAAAAGCATTTCAAGTGAAAGGGGGAATCATCATTTCAAAAGGATAAGTCAAAAAATTGGTTTACAAGCTTCAAGGCAAAGGTAGATTTCATCGTAGACGTCGAGGTCGTGGAAGGGGATGGCAACAATTTCGTGAGTAACACAGTTAGAAAATTCAGTCTAGTGCAATTACTATAAAAAAAAAATATGGAAATATTGAAGCAAATTGTTTACTCAAAGAACAGCATGCCAAGCAAACAAGTAGTATAAAAAAGTCAAAAGAAGAAAGTAAGTTGTTTATGGCCCATTCTCATTCTAATGATATTTCTTATGATGTTTGGTTTTTAGATAGTGGCTACTTTAATCATATGTTTGACATAAGGTCATTGTTTAAAGAGCTTAATGAGTTGTAGAAATTAGAAGTTTGACTTAAAGACAAGAAGAAAATTCAAGTTACAGGGAAAGGTAACATTGGTATCAAAACCAGTCATGGTATGATCAAACTTTTTCATGATGTAGTTTTTGTTCCGATTTTGGCTCATAATTTGTTAAGTGTCAGGAATTGATGGTTAGTGCTTACCAAATTTTGTTTAATGCTCGTGTTATCAATAACAAGAAACTAGGCCAAAACAAAAAGTTCGTGTTCAGATGGCATAAAATGAAGTTTTGGTTGCTAATGGATATAGTGATTATAAATTGTTTATGGGCATCTGAATGTGAATGGGTTAAAGCTGTTAAGTCAAAAAAACATGGTTATTGGATTACCTAAAATCAATTCTCTTAATTTCTGCGATGGATGTGTTTATGAAAAGCAATCTAGAAAGGTTTTTTCAGTAGGAAAATCATAGAGGGCTTCTAATTGTCGTGAACTTATGCATGCTGATTTATGTAGGCCTATGGATATAAAATCATTAGGTGGGAGTCACTATTTTTTGTTGTTCATTGACGATTATAGCCAAATGAGGTAGGTTTATTTCTTGAAATTTAGATTTGAAGTTTTTGAAAATTTCAAGAAATTTAAGGTATTAGTGGAAAAACAAAATAGATGCAATGTAAAGGCTCTTCACACTGAAAGAGGTGGTGAATTTATCTTTAAGAAATTTACTACTTATTGTGAGGAAAATGGTATCTACAGATAACTTACAACACCTTGCATCCCAAAGCAAAATGGGATAGTTGAATTAAAGAACAAAATAGTTGTTAAAATGGCTAGAAGCCTGCTAAAAGTTAAGAATCTCCTAAATCAATCTATCTATTAAATACTTCCCCCACAAGGGCTGTCTTGAGTCAAACCCCCTATGAAGCTTGGAGAGGTTCAAAGCTATGGGTAAGCCATGTGAAAATTTTTGGTTGTATAGCCGATGCTTTAGTAAATTGTCAATTTCATCATAAACTTATGAAAATTTTGAAAGTTTCTTTTTGCTGGCTATAGCCCTAAGTCCAAAGCATAGGTTGCACAATCTTATAAGTGGAGAGGTGATTATAAATAGAAATGTTGTGTTTAATGTGGATGTAACTTGGGATTGGAGTAGTGATCAAAATATATCTGAAGTGCATACTTTATGAGATATTAGTGCTTTTCCAATTGATGCAAATTCTAATCCAACTGTCTCCAGTTCGGAAGATCCACCATTTAGCAATTGAAATTCATCTAGCCCAAATGATAGTAACTGATCTTCATCTGACTTTGCTATTGAAACCCCTCCAAGAAAATTTAGGTTATTGAAACAAAATTTATGAATCTTCTACATTCGCCATTTATGTTTCGAATCAAGTATCCTATGATGAGGCAGCAGAGAAGCAAGAGTGGTGCAATGTAATGCAAGAAGAGGCCATGGCAATTGAGAGAGATTAAACTTGAAAATTGGTGGACTTGTCCAAAGGTAAAAAATCAATTTGGCTCAAATGAGTGTTTAGAACAAAGTATCATGCCCTTGGGTGTAAACAAAAGTATAAAGCTTGACTTGTAGCTAAGGGGAGTACACATAGCAATAATATATTAATTTTGAAGAAACATTTTCTCTTGTTGCTCGATTTGAAATTGTGAGAGTTATATTATCCTAAGTTAATTGAAATTACCTATCTACCAATTTAATGTAAAGTCTACTTTTTTGCATGGTGATTTGGACAAGGAGGTTTATGTTTCTCAACTTGAAGGTTTTGCCATTAATGGCAATGAGGATAAAGTCCATAGGTTGAAGAAGGCTCTTTATAGGCTAAAGCAGGCTCCATGGGATGGTATTACAAATTTGACTCTTATTTTCTGAAAAATGGATTTGAAAATAGTAAAAATAAGCTCACTCTTTATTTGATGAAGCAAGGTAAATATGATTTCTTAGTGGTAAGCCTGTATGTTGAACTATCCATCCTCCAACAAAAAGCGAATAAAGTGATATTTTATATGCTTGGTCTTTGAATGAAAAATTGAGCTCTTCGCTAGATGTATCACACTTTGACTATCACTGAACAATTTATAACTTTCATGTTACATTACCCAACTCTTTCATGAGACTCCTCAACCATACCATCTCCTTACACATCTCCATAGCTATAACATACTCCGCTTTTGATGTGGAAATGTCACCATTTTTTCTTAGCCACAAAACCCAACTGACTATTGTACTCCCCAAAGTAAACACGTAACTGGTAATGCTCTTCTTGCTATCAATCTCCCCTACTAAATCTGAATCTACAAATCCTTGCAAACAAATATCAGAACCCCCAAAACATAAATCTAAATTAGAAGTACCTCTCAAGCACTGTAACATCCACTTGACTGCCTCTAATGCTTCATGTCCTGATTTGCTATAAGCCTGCTAATAACTCCTATTGCATGAGCAATGTCTGGTCTCGTGCTAACCATAATACAAGCTGCCTACTGCTGAGACATATGGAACTTTGGCTATATAATTCTTTCTCTTTATCTATCACTGCTCATTTTTCCTTTGAAAGCTTGAAGTAACTTGCTAATGGAGTGCTAACAGGCTTAGCACCTTCCATTTTGAATCTTTTGAGTTTTAATATATTTCTCTTATGACAGCTTTTTCAATTCACCCTGCCCCTGCTGATTTGCATCCTAAAGATTTTCTTCACAAAACCCAAATTCTTCATTGCAAACTCTTGGATAGTTATTCCTTAAGATTAACAATCTCATCCATTCTTAGACCTACAATGAATATATTATCTACATACAACAAAAGTATGAGATACGATTTACCACGCTTCTTAAAATAGCAACAATGATCCCCATAACATCTACTAAACCCTATATCTGTCATAAAGTGTCAAACCTTTTATACCACTGTTTAGGTACCTATGTCAAACCTTTTATACCACTGTCTAGGCACCTATGTTAACCCATACTGACTCCTATAAAGCTTACACACTTAATTCTCATTTCCTTTGACAAACATAATCCTCTGGCTAATATATATGGATGCCTTTCTCCAATTCCCTATGAAAGAATGTAGTTTTTACATTAAACTACTCTAAGTACATGTTCTCAATAGTCTCAATATTAAAGGCACAAGTGATAGTAGAAATCTTCACAATAAGAGAAAATTTTTGGTGTAGTCAATGCCTAGTTTCTGCTCAAAACCCTTCACTACTAACCTTGCCTTGTATTATTTGCTCCCATTAGATTCTTCCTTAAGTCTATATACCCATTTGTTGTGCAAAGGTCTTTTCTCATTAGGCAACTAAACTAATTCCCAAGTCTAGTTTGATGAGAGAGAATCCATCTTATCATCTATCTTATGCTCCCACTCCTCACTGGTCTCCACCTGTAATACTTCCTTAAAACATTCTAATTCACCACTATTAGTTAGCAAAAAATAGTGTAAAGAAAGAGAATAATGCATTGCAAGTTTAACAGTACAGTAGACTTTTTGAGAGGATGAGTCTGTGGATATATATGTGGAGTAGATTTTTTATTAATATCTTGAAACTGTAAGACACTCTTGTCACGGATCCTCTTAGGCTTTACAAAGTCTAAATTTTCATTAGCCTCTTCGGGTTAATTCTGTCTATTTTTATACAAAGCAAACTCATTAAATATCACATTTATACTCTTACATATTTTTTCAATTTTTAAAATCATACAGCTTATACCCATAGTTACCTATATCATAGTTTATAAAAGTGCACTTTTGTGACTTAGTATCAAGTTTACCCCTATTACGTAAATCAATATGCATATGGGCCATGCAATCAAAGACTCGTAAATAGGATAAATTTACTAAATTACCTGACCAAACCTTCTCGTTGATCAAATATTGCCGTTTTATTTATTTCTGTAGCCCAGAATTGCTTAAATAACTTAGCATATAACCTCATACTCCTTACACAATCTAAGATCATTCAAGTCATGAGCTCAGCAACTCCATTCTATCTTGGTTGCTTTGGGCTTGTTCTCAACCTTCGAATCCCATCCGAAACACAGTAAGTCTCAAACTCACCATCAAAATACTTGCCGCTATTATTAGATTTCAAACACTTCAGTTTCTTTCTTGTTTAATTTTCAATTAATGCTTTCCAATTCTTAAAAACACCAAACACATCAGATTTATGCTTGAAATAATAAACCTATAATTTTTTAGTAGTGTCAACAATGGAAGTAACAAATAACGTGAGCCATCAAGAGACCTTAGACAGGCCCCTACATGTTTGTATGAACTAGTTCCAACTTTTCAGATTTTAGGGTCCTTGCCACATTTGTAAAGCTAACTTCATTCTTTTTCTTGAAGACACAATCCTCACAAAAATCTAAATTTAATGATTTATAATTCGATAATTTACCCTTCGACAATATTAATTTTATCCCATTTTTTGCTTATGTGACCCAGCTTACAATGCCACATAATATAATCAATTATTGATGTTGCCACTGTGATGCTACTGTAAGTACCCAAATATATATATAGGATTCATTTTTTTTTTATATTGCGGGCCATAACCAAGGTCCCTTTGCCCATTATGTAAGCATTTGATGTAAACGATCTGACTACACCACCCTCTGCCAACTGACCCCCCGAAGTAAAATTCTTTATTAGACTAAGCACATGTCTAACATCCTTCAATTTTAGTACTATCTCATCTGTTTAAGTAATTTGCACATCTTCTTTCCCGATAATGTTACGAACCTAATCATTACCTAAATAGACCTTTCTAAAATTTCTTTGCACATAATTTTTATAATACATCCATGTGTGTAATAACATAGAATGAGGCTTCCGAGTCTACAATCCAAGATTGATTACGAGAATCTAACGAACAACTTAAGACTTCATTGTCCAACTCATTTGTAGAACTGGCTGTGTTCTTACCGCCATGATTATTCCTGTTCTGTTACTTTTTCGACGTTGCTTTACAATCTCGCTTCAAGTATCCCATCTAACCACAGTTGAAGCAACCCTTAGGTTTCATATCTTGACCACGAGATTTGTTTTTGGAATTGTCTCTTCGCTTGCCTTGTTGTCTCTCTTATTCAGAGACTTACTTCTTTCTTTCGTAGGTAGTGTTGAACCTGAAACAAAATCCTCACTGATGCTCTCCTCTTAGCCTGTTCTTCTAAATCAACCCAGTAACATCCTCCAATTTTATTTTTGCAAATCTAGAAGAGTTACTATTTGCCAAGACAAGTTCATTCCAACTTTCTTACAAACTCGATAATAGAATGAGAGCTCTAATTTCATCATCAAAATTAATACTCACTTATTCTAACTCATTTGTGACCATAATAAATTTATTTAGATGTTCAGCAACGATGGATTTTTCAGGCATCTTTAAGTTAAACAACCTTTTTATAAAATGTACCTTATTTACAATAAAAGGTTGCTCGTACATCTTTTTTAAGGTTTTAAACAAATCTATAGTCTTTTTCGTTGGCAATATTTGATGCAACCGATGCTATGAGGATCAATCACATAATTCTCCAAGCTTTGCAATCCAAAAGATTCTTTTTGGTTTTTTCTTGCTGATCGAAAGACATAGATCTTTCTGATACAAAATATCTTCCATCGACATCTTACAAAAATGTAACTCGTACCACTGAATTTCTTGATCTTGTATTTTTATTTAGGCATTATGTAAACCCTTGACCTCCTAACCTAGAGCTCTAAGACTAATTTTTGGAGATCTATAAGCTTAAATCCACAAACAAACGCATACAATCGCAGACAAGCCAAAAACAAAAATAGGCACAAAAAAGAAGAGAACCAGACAAAGAGATTTACGTGGTTCCAATTTAAACCAATTATTTAATTGCACATCCACAGGGTGTTGGGTGTTTCAGTATGATGAGGTATAAAGAAAAAAAAATTTACAATGGAGGTAACCCTAGGCATTCATTTGATAGTTGGAAGGAACCCTAGCACATATAATTAAAAAAAAACCCTAAAGTGCAAAAGTATGCTTTAGCACTAGTTTGAATCAAACTTTAACACTTAACAAATGCAATATTTTCTTATGCTTTAAGTGAAACAAGAAGATGATGGAATATGTGTTTCACAAAGGAAATATGCAATGGACCTTCTTAAGAGATTCAATGTGGTGAATTGCAAAGTGGCCCTTACTCTAATAAATTCGAATGAAAAGTTATAGTTTGAAGATAGGAGAAAAAGGGCTAATGAAATTTATTTTCGACGATTAGTTGGTGGATTGAGTTATACTTGTCTTGACATTACATTATTTGTTAGTGTTGTGTCCAGGTTAATATATAATCCAACAAAGCAAAAATCTTAGAGCAACTGAAAGATTTTGTAATGCATCGCCGGACCAGTTGATTATGGATATTGGTACTCCAAAGTATCAAACTTCAAATTATTTGGTTTTATAGATAATGATTGGGCAGGTTACTTAGATGATAGATAGAGCACTACAAGTAACATCTTTAGCTTCGGTTTTGGAACTATCACATGAAGTTCAAAGAAGCAAGATACAGTGGCCTTGCCATTGTCAGAAACTGAGTATGTAGTTGTCATTTCATTAGCTTGTCAAGCTATGTGGACTAGGAGATTACTTGGTAATCTTCATCAAGATTAAATGGGTGCAACATTTTTTTTTTATGACTGTATGATCATAATTGTGATGACCAAAAATTGAGCCCTCCGTGGAAGAACAAAGCATATCGAGATTCGGTACCACTTTATTCGGAGCTAGATAGCAAAAGAAACAATTGTATTAAAGTTTTGTAGTGCCAATGAGTAGGTTGCAGACATCTCACTAGATCTCTTCCATGAACCAAATATGAGTACTTCAAAATGCAGTTAGGTGTGTGTAATTTTGAAGCAAAGGTTAGTGTTGAGTAGTGCTTCAAAAATTGTCGAGTTTTTAGCTGTCTATTAAGAATTAATTGTATAGTGTGTCAGTTTGTTGTTAGCATTTCCTATTGTTGATTGAGTCTATAGCAAGTTTCTTTAATATTGCAAAATTATAGTTGAAGTAGGCTATTTCCATAGCCGGAAGCCTTTTTTTTTTCTTTTCCATTTTTTTTCTTTGGTTTTGTATTACTTTCTTTGTAAGATTATATGTAGGATTTTTATGTTGGTATCTTAAATCAATTGGAAAGTTGTGGAATTCTGTTAGAAAAAAGCTTGACTCACTTTTCACTTTATTTGTTTTATTCTCCCTTGTTCCCAACATAAAATTTGTTAGGGTAGATTTGCACACACTAATGTTTAATCATAAGCAATTATATGTTGTCTTATCCAGGTGCACATCTTCTGTCGTATAAGTATCCTTCTACCCAAAGATGAGATAGTTTCTACTACAAACATTTCATATCATAAGATTCTATTATAGAGTTTTATATTAGTCAAAACCACGGGTGCATCAATAGTACACTTAATTTACAAATTTTTCTACTTGTGTCATATTTTTTCACAAAAACTAATTTATGTGTGCTGAATGTTTTTAAGGTTGGTTTGAGAATCAGTAGAGTTCATAAGCATTAAGAGGATTGCAATGCATCAATGGAATAGAAATAAGATACCATTCAGTCCCACGGCATTTCGATTTGTGTTTGTTTCATATCTATACTATACTAACAATATTTTTGTAATCAAATAGATTGTTGTTCATGCTCCGAAATGGAGAAAGAGCATTGAAATTTACATATGGACATTTCAAAAACTGATGTGGAAGAAATTTAGGTGGTGTTTGATTTGTCAAAAGGAAAAAAAAAATAAAATAAAAGTTTGTATAAAAGTTATATCTGACAAAATTTAATTAGGAAAAGTTAGTAAAAGTTAGTGTTTTTTTGGTGTTTATAGGAATCACACATCTGATGACTTCTTAGGAGAACATGACTGGATGTACATATTTTGTAAAGAATACATATTTTACTAGAGGACTTGGGCTTGTAACCTTTTTTGTAAAGAAAATATATTACATAAGTCCCACATTTTGTAAATTGTTCTTCTACATATGCTATTTTTGTAAAGCCTTCATAAACTAGCAATGTAAGTGTTATATTTTTGTATCATTAACTATTTGTGGATTGTACTAGCATTCGATTGTTCATGTCAAAATATTCAACCCAAACCCAAACATTGAACCAAGATCAACCTAATTGAAACTTAGGATGCAATCGAAGTAATAAGAGAACACATTAACCTAATGCAAAACATTCTCCACAAACACCCAAATGTTGACTCAAACCCAATCAATAACGTAGATATTAACCCAAGTGTATATAAACATTCAACTCATAAATAAATAGATCCAAAAATAGGATAGAAGGATTTATGAGAAATACCAATCGAGGAATTGGAGTGACATAGAAAGAAAGAGATGAACAAACAAACGAAATACGTTTAAACGGTGGGGAACAAAGATAGATTGGAAGACTATCTGTGGCGAATCACTCCAAAAGATGAAAATCAATAGGTTTACTTGGTGGCGAAGAAGGTGTTTTATGAGTAAAATGAACCATAGCCTTTAGTCAATGTTAGTTATGGTAAAAATCTTAAGCCGTTCAAATGATTATAAGTGATTTCATTTGAAATGGATCTACCAGTGTGAGTAATTGAGGAAGCCAGTTCTCCAAGTCGTTCAAACCTACATTGCATTACATATTCGAGCGCCTTTTTACAAATAATGATGATGAGTTAAAACTTTTAGGAAAAGTCATCGAGTGATGTTTTGGATGCCCTAGCCCATGTAAATAAGATAGTTACGAGGAAAAATGTGAAATGGAAACACAAAAATCCCAAAATCTGTAAAAAAGCATAGGAAAAAAACAAGCGCTATAGCTTCAAAGAAATATTTCTTTTTCATTTTAATTATTTTAACTAATTTTTTATTTATTTATCTTGGTTTAGTTATGTTATTAATTCATTTAACAAATGTTTCAGTTTGAATTTTGATCGTTCGGATTTAATATATTAATATAATATATAATTTTACATAATATAATTAATTTTCTCGGTTGGATTTGATTATTTTAGACACATAAGCGAAAAATAAAAATTTAAATTTATGTAATTCTTTATATCAAACCTACTAAATTAATTAAATACACAATTGTTTAAATCAAATATGAATGTTTTTATTTAAAAATTATATCCAAACAATTTTTGCTCACCTTTATCAACGATGATACATTATTGATAAAATCCCAAACAACTTGTGATAAGTTTTAGTATTTGTTGAGTGATGAAACAGCCCCTAAGTAGAGTATAGAGTTGTTATAATCATATATATAGAACGTAAAAGTATGATTGCTAGGCTCGAATCTTATTATATATATATAAGCAAAAAGAAAATGTCAAGGACATTGAAATGATATAGAAATCCAATGTGGGCAATTTTTTCGACAAAAGAAATGGCTGAACACAATGAAATAGATTTGATTAGCAATTTTTTTCAGTACTTTTGTTTAATTATTTTGTATATAATTTTATTTTGATTCTTTATTCTAAGAACTTTTTAGTTATTTTTTTATCAAAAATTGGACAAAAAAAATTCTTTGTATTAAAAAATTTACTAAAAAGTTATTTTCTTTTTTTATATTCATACAGTAGTTTAATAATTTATCTACTTTTTATTCATTTTTATCTCCATTTTGTGCTAAAAAAAAACAAAAACATTCTTAGAAATTCTTAAAAGAAAAAAAAATAAAAAAATTAGAAAAAAACAACTAGAAAAAATAATGTAGCCCTTTGAAATTTGGAAAATTATATTTCACAAGAAAATATAAAAGAAATTCCAACAATTTTGTAAATAAGGATGCAGTTTGAAGCCTATAATTCCTCATAAACTCCAAAATATTTTGTAAAAATTACAACTTTTATCAATTTTAAAATATATATATATATTTATCATTAAAAAAATGTAACAAAATCAACAACTAGGTTAGCATGGCAAAAAAAAACAAAATCCCAATAATAATGCATATGGCTTAAAATAACATTCTGTCAAAACACATTCGAACTTAGTATGAGTTCGAATGGGTTGGAGATTAAATCATAAAAAATCTCAAAAATTGGTCGGTGCTCTAAACTATAAAATTGCTGCAATTGACTACATACTCCAAACTTCAAAAGTTGATAACGTGGCAACTTTTCCTTTTTTATGGGAACGTTTTCGAGCTCCAAACGAGGTCAAGATCTATGTTCGCGAAGTTTTTGTTTTGAAAAGATATGGCCATATGTACTCACATAATAGTTAAATTTTCTAGTTTAAATTATTAAAGTGAAATAAGCAGACAAGCATGGCATCACTCAACCGGAGATCAGCGGTGGTTTTAATCAAAACTTCTTACTTCCAATTGTTATTATTTTTTTTTATTTGATAGTGAAATATGTACCTAATGACATTGTTAAATTTATCCCTTTATTAACTAAATTTAAGAGATGGGGTATTAAAAATTCAAAATAGTTGAATGAGTGAGTCATATAAAATTGAACAAATGAACAAGGAAAGGGATGGGATTGGCTGCACATTAAGATTAATTAGTTTACAAATACATCACAATCCTCTCT
>QLOD02000010.1:16502987-16513303 GCA_003260245.2 Sideroxylon spinosum | reverse complement strand
ATACATGATTCTTTATTATGTTATGACATTGATGACGTATATGTAAGCAAAATAAATCTTATTATGTGTATGTAAATCTACGAATATCAAAATAAATTAATACAAAAAGCACATGTCTGTTTGCTTCATGATCTTACTTCATTTGTGATTACGTTAATTCTGGAATTAGAAAACTTATTAGGGCTTGATCATCATCTCTATCATAATCAATATCACGGTTATTAGTGGGAAAAAATATCTCTATATATTATAAAGAGAGGGGATCTAACTAATATATAGAGGGTAAATCCTAATTTTACTGGGCCCTCCCATAAAATGCCTACAGTGGACTTAACAACTGACCCACACTAACCATCTAACCTCATTTTCCCTATTAGATGCACATAGACCCAACAATATAGTTCATAATAAAATAGATCTTATCATGTATATCCACATTTTTGACTTGTATCTATCCCATGTTTGGCAAAATAAAAATTCAATTAATGTATGCTCAATATATAGAGAATTCCAATAGTATATTCATGTATTAAGATGATATAAATACCAAAATGTGTTTCTATTGAAAATCCTTGGCTGATATGTTGAATTTGGGCATTTAAAGTTGGATCTAGGCCAAGAACAAACTAAAAACCAATACTTCTGGTTTTAAGCATTCAAATGCGATAGGCATTTGAATGCTCAATTGACCATATAAATGCCAAAAAATGACTCAATTGTTCATTCAATCACAATGTTGAGCCTAGAATTAGGGAAGTCTCTTTGTGACAGTGTTCGAGTAAGCCTAAAGACGATTGAATGCTGATGGCCTAATTTCTTAAAAATTTTGTAAAAACTTCTAATACTCAATATTTATTCCTGGTCAATATTATTTAACATTTATGAATTATTTTAGTATTTGGACTTGAGATTTGATTTGGTTATGGTATTTATTTTATTTTTCTATTTTGGGTTAGATATAGATTTATATTTTAGACTTGGAACCGGCCTATTTTTCTCTTTCTTTTTTCCTTCATTTGCATTTGTTCTCCAGCCAATCTCCATTTATTCCTTTTGTAGCCGGTAGAGAAAGGGAGAGAGAGAGAGAAAAAAGGTTAAGAAAGAAAATAAGAGTTGGGTATTGGAGTTTTGACCCTCATCATGTATTGATCATCGTGATAGTCTTAATTTGTAGAGATCTAAATCGTAGCGACAAAGCTACTATGGGGGTAGAAGGGACCATGACCCCTTGAATTTTGAAAATGTCAGTTCGTATATGTAAAATTTTTACAAAAAAAAAAAAGTGTTTATGCTATGATTTGGCCCCCTTAAAATTTTAAAAAATAATTGACCTTTCGATCATGAAAACACCACTAGTACTTATAAATTTTTGAGTTAAAAATTAAGATTATGAATGAACCTAACTAAAATTTAATTATTTTTTTAGTTAGATATAATCCAAAATTGGAAGTGCAACTGATTATACCACTTATATATAAATTTCTAACTTCATCCCTACCTAGTCGATATATATAACTTGAGAGTAGTCATATGATGGAAATTACTTTGGGACTTACTATATTTTTGGGTTATAGAAATGATTGCGTGTGAGCAATGATTTGTAGTGATATGGTGGAAAAATCAATGAGAAAATATGATTATTTATTATTCTTTGAGGATGTAACACATCCATGTGATTTTGGGTTGCCTTTACTTAGGTAAAATGGCATATTTGGTGGTGTTTCATATTTAAATGTAACTCAATTATCATAAGCCTATAAAAATTGATAAGGTCAAAGGTTTCGCATAAAATTAACACCATCGAAAAAAAGAATGATGGAGATTACTGTTGCATGATTATATCATACGCATCCATGTCTATGCATATTCTATTGTGTATTGTTGAACTTGTACCCTTGTATATCGTACACAGTATTTTACTCTGCTGGGGATCCCTACGCACAAACACATAAGCAAACGTACACAATCAAAGACAAACAAGAATAGAAAAGAAAACACAAAAAAGAAGAGAACGAGACACAGAGATTTATGTGCTTCTGACTTAAGGTAATTGCTTAATCGTACATTAACTGGGTGTTAAAGTGTTTCACTATGATGAAGAAAAATGTTACAAAGTTACAATGGAGGCAACCATAAGACTTTCGTTTACAGTTATAAGGAACCCCAGTGCACACAAATAAAAAATCCTAAAAGGAAAAAGTATACTTTCACCCTTGTTTAGATCAGACTTCATAATTAATAATCTCCCACTTGAAGACTAATTCAGAATAACCTTCCAAATGTCAACAGTGATTAACCATCACCAACAACCACTAATAACCACAGCACCCAGCCTCCTACTCAAGCTTGGAAACTCACAGAAGCTGAACAGGCCTTCAATTTCTCCGCAGTAACCACCTTCATGAACATGTCTATTGGATTATCCCTTGTGTCAATGTTATCACAAGTGAATTGCCCATCCTCTAACAAAGAGCAAATAAAACGATACTTTATGTTGATATGCTTGGTCCTCGAATGAAAAAGCTACATTCTTTACCCTATGTCTGACTATCACTAAACAATTTATAACTTTCTTTGTTCCTTACCCAACTCTTTTATGATGCTCCTCAACCATATTATCTCCTTGCACACCTCCGTGGCTACCACATATTCCGCTACTGTTGTAGAAATAGTCACTATTTTCTTATCATGAGACCCAGTTGACTGCTATACTTCCTAAAGTAAACACATACCTAGTCGTGCTCTTCCCGTTGGCAATGTCCTCTACTAAATCTGAATCTATAAATCCTTGCAAACAAATATCAGAACCCCCAAGACATAAAGCCAAATCAGAAGTACCTTTTAGATACCACAAAATCTTCTTCACTGTCTCCTAATGCTTCTTATCTAGATTTGTCATGAACCTGCTGACAACTCCACTCTATGAGCAATGTCTAGCCTTGTCTAACCATAGCATACATCAAGCTGTCTACCACTGAGGCGTATGGAACTTTAGCCATGTAGTTCTTTTCTTCATCAGTTACTGCTTACTTTTTCCTTTTAAGAACTTAGAGTGACTTGCCAACTTTGTGCTAATAGGCTTAGCATCTTCCATGTTAAACCTTTTGAGTAACTTTTTAACATATTTATCCTGCGACAACTTCAACTTTTGGTTCATTCTGTCCTTGCTGATTTGCATCCCAAGGATTTTCTTTGTAAAACCTAAATCTTTCATTAGAAAATCCTTGGAAAATTGTTCCTTGAGAGTAGCAATCATATCAATGTTTAAACCTATAATAAACTTATCATCTATATACAATAAAAATATGAGATACAATTTACCAAGTTACTTAAAATTGTAATAGTGGTCCCCATGACATCTACTAAACCCAGTATCCGTTATAAAAGTGTCAAACTATTGATAACACTGTCTAGGCGCTTGTTTCAACCCATATAGACTCTTACGAACTTACATAGCTGATCCTCATTTCCTTTGACAACATAACCCTATGGCTGATACATAGAAATGTCCTCCCCCAAATCCCCATGAAAGAATGCAGTTTTTACATCTAACTGCTCTTAAGTATAGATTCTCAATAGCCACAATATTAGGACACATTCGATGGTAAAAATCTTCACAGTGGGGGAAGAGATTTCGATGTAGACAATACCTGCTCAAAACCCTTTACTACTAATTTTTCTTTATACCGTTTGCTCCCACCAGATTCTTTTTTAAGCCTGTATACCCATTTGTTGTGCAAAACTCTCTTTCCCTTAGGAAATTGAACCAAGTTCTAAGTTTAGTTTGATAAGAGAGGATCCATCTCATCATCCATCGCATACTTCCATTCCTTCCTAGTCTCCGCTTATAAAGCTTTCTCAAAATACTCTGGTTCACTACTATCAATTAGCAGTAAGTAGTATAAAGAAGGAGAATAATGCATTGGAGGTTTATTGATACGATCAAACCTCCTAGGAGGAGGAGTTTATGGATCTACTTGTGGAGTAGATTGTGTTAGTATCCTAAGGTTATAAAACATTTCTAATATGGATCCTTTTGAACCCTATGATGTATGAATTTTTTTTTAGCTTGCTTGGGTGACTCTGTTTATTTTTATACAACCCAAACTCATTAAATATCGCTTTCATACTCTAGCGTGTTTTTCGATTTTCAAAATCATATAGCCCATACCCATAGTTATCAATACCATAGCCTATAAATATGCATTTTTGAGACTTAGCATCAAGTTTACCCCCATCACTGGAATCAATATGCATATAGGCCATCCAACAAACGACTCATAAATGGAATCAATTTACATCTTTACCTAACCAAGCCTTATTTGGCAATCCATTATTCAAAGGAACTAAATGTCCTTTATTGATCAAATATGCCGCTGTATTTACTGCTTCAACCTAGAATTGCTTACGTAACCCGGTATGTAGTCCCATACTCTTTGTAAGCTCTAAGATCATCCTATTCATGCGCTTAGTAACTTCATTCTATCTTAGTTTATTTGGGATTATTTACAACATTTGAATCCCATTAGTAGCACAGCAAGCCTCAAACTCACCGTCATAGTATTCTCCACCATTATCAGTTTCAAACACTTTAGTTTGTTTCTTGTTTCATTCTCAACTAATACTTCCCAATCTCAATAACACCAAACACACCAGATTTATGCTTGAAAAAATAAACCCATAACTTTCTAGTAGCATCATCAATAAAAGTACCAAAATAACATAAGTCATTAAGATAAGATAAATGAAATGAGACCGACATATTTGCATAAACCAACTCCAGCTTCTTTAATTTTAGAGTCCTTCCACCTTTGTAAAGTTGATTTTTTTTTTATTTGCCAAACACACAATCCTCACTGAAGTCCAAATTCAGTGATTTACAACCCAGTAATTTACCCTTCGACAACATTAATTTTATCTCTTTTTCTCTCACGTGACTAAGCTTATGATGCCACGTAGTATAATCAATCACTGATGTTGCTATTGTAAGTATTGAAGATACATATAGGTTTCCTTTCTTTTTACCATGAGCCACAACCAAGGCCCCTTTGCTCATCTTCCAACCATTTGTTGTAAACGATATGACCACTCCATCCTTTGACAACGGGCCTGTTGAAATAATATTATTTGTTAAGTACATGTCTAACATCCTTAAATTTCAATACTATTTAGTACCAATTTGCATATCTCTTTTCCTAACTGTGTTGCAAGTCTCATCATCACCCAAGTAAACCTTTTGGAAATTTTCTTGCACATAATTTTGTAACATGTCTATGCGTGAAGCAACATGAAATAAGGCACCCAAGTCTATAATCCAAGTCTTATTATGAGAATCCAATAAACAAATCAAGGCTTCCTTATCTCACTGATCTATAATGTTGACGGTGTTCTTACTTCATTGTTTATTTTTATTGTGCTAATTTTTTGACAGTGCTCTACAATCTCGCTTTAAGTACCTCATTTAACCATAGTTCCAACAACTCTCAGGTTTTATATATTTACCGTGAGATTTAATTTTACCCTTATTTTTGGAATTTTCTCTTCGCTTGCCCTTGTTGTCTTTCCTTTTTGCAAACCTACTTCTTTCATTCATAATTAGTGCTGAATCTGAAGCAACATCCTCACTCGATGCACTCCTCTTAACCTCTTCTCCTAAAATCGACCTAGTAACATCCTCTAATTTTATTTTATAGATCCAAAGAAATTATTAACTGCCACAACAAGTCCATTTCAAATTTTTGGCGAACTTGATAACAAGACAAAAGTTCTAATTTCATCATCAAAATCAATACCCACAGATTCTAACGGATTCGTGACCGCATTAAATCCATTTAAATGGTTAACAATAATGGAGTTTTTAGACATCTTTAAATTAAATAACTTTTTCATAAGATATGCCTCATTCATAGCAGAAGGTTTCTTATATATCTGTTATATAAGGTTTTGAACAAATCTACTGTAGTATTTTCTTTAGTAATATTTAAACCAACCGATGACGCGAGGCTTAATCACACAGTCCGTAAGCCTTTGTGATCCAAAATATTTCAATCTTCTTATTTTATGATTTTTGGCTTTTTTTCGCTGATCGAAAGATATAAATCTTTCTAATACAGAATATCTATTATCTGTATCTTTCAAAAAGTGTAGTTTATACCATTAAATTTCTCGATCTTATATTTGTCTTCAGCCATTGTGTAATATCTTGATCTCCTAACCTGAATCTCTGATACCAATTGTTGAGGATCCCAACACACAAACCCACAAGCAAATGCACAAAATCGAACATCAACAAGAACAAAAAAATAAGCACAAACAAGAAGAAAATGAGACACAGATATTTATGTGGTTCCGACTTACGTTAATTACTTAATCGTACATCTACATAGTACTGGGTTGTTTCACTATGATTGAGTAAAAGGTTACAAAGTTACATTGGAGGCAATCCTAAGCATTCCTTTTATAGTTGTCAGGAACTCTAACGTTCACAAATAAAAATCCTAAAATGTAAAAGTACACTTTCGTCCTTGTTTAAATCAGACTTTACACTTAACACTTGTCGAGAGTCTTGATCTACCGGAGGTCTTCCTGCATGCACGTAGGCCCAACCCGTTGGGAAGTATCCACAGAGTGCTATAATATATCACATGAACCTAATGTACATTAAATGACCCATATCCACTTAAAAGGCTAAGCCTTGTAATTGGTGAGCTATCCAATTATATATTAAGGTCCAACTCATTTTCTATCCGCTGTGAAACTCAACGTTCACATATGTTTCCAATAATCTCCTTCTCATGTGTGAACCATTCATTGAGCTTTCCTCCCCCTTAATTTAATCCACTTGACTCCTTATTGATCAATGATTTTTTTATTCTCTAACACCAATTAATTGCACACTCCATCGATCGACGACCATCCCATTTTACTCCATCGAGAGCCTTCGTGCAGTGAGTATGCCTGTATCCTTGCTCCATCGAGAGCCTGCTTGGATTTTTCTCACTCCATCAAGAGTTAATTTTGAGTCCGTCCAAAGATCGTCAACTACCAACTTTGATATCACTTGTCAAGAGTCAATTTTGAGTCTGTCTAAAGATTGTCGACCATCGACTCTAATTCCACTTGTCGTGATACCACTTGTCGAAAGTCTTGATTTGCTTGAGCTCTTCTAGCGTGTGTATAAGCCCAACCCGTTGGAGAGTATCTACAGAATTCACACCATATCACTTAAACCCAGTATATATCGAATGACTCATATCCACTTAAAATGTTAAGTCTTGTAATTGGTGAGCTATCCAATTTTATATTAAGATTTAACTCCTTTTTCTATTTATCCGATATGAGACTCAACTTTTACACATGTTCCCAACAATCCAATGGATTGTCGAGCACACCCTTTACACATTATAGATGACTTCTTAGAGAATAGCCATTTGTAGTTGAACTAGTGGATTGTTGTTTGGAGTTTGTATTATACACCATCATTGATGTTTTGTGTATTTATTTATATAACCTGAGATGTAAGTCTTAGGGACCTAGATATTATGTATTATTGTTTCATTTTGAGACCATATTGTAGGTTCACTATCAAAGATTTATTCTTACTATTGTGTATTAAATGTTATAACTGAATATACTTTATTTGATGGTTGTTTGGATGGCAACTCATTTGATTTTGGTTGTATAATTTTTATGTGGGAATGGGAGTGATTACATATTAGAGTTCTGTATTATTAAATACTAAGGGCACCCTGTGCCTAAAGGCACGTGAGACCTGCATCCAGACCCACACCCAACCCCCTCTCTCCACCTCTCGGCTCTCTCTCTCTCTCTGTGTAAACAAATGTCCTATCAGTGAGCCAATTTGTATAATAGACTAGGGTTTACCCTGTGTCTAAAGGCACGGGCCCCTCTCTCTGTCAGTCCCCTCCCCCTTTCTCTCTTTCTCTCTCTGTGCCATGTAATACATGTCTTGTCAAGTGAGTCATTTTGTTATATAGATTTTAGTAGTACAAATTTTGAAGGGTCACATATGATGGTTGTTTATTTGATTGACTGAATCTCAAAATATATTTTATTTAATTTTAATTAAATTCTATATTTTCATTCATCCGCTCTAAACATCTTAATTTTGGATTTACAGCAACAATATCTTTTTTTTCTTCGTATAATATTTTATAATACTTGCTAAACATCAAAAAATAAAAAGAGTATAATTTTCTTTCTTTAGGTGAAACGTTTTACATGAAAAACTTCTTTTTCAAAGTAAAATTTTTTTATATGAAAGTAAATAAAAATGTACTGTAAAAATTCATATATTTAAAATTTAATTTTTTTTTCCTGGGAAAGGAGAGTTAATTCTAAAAGGTCCTTTTGCTTATATATTAGTTTGCATCTCGACGATTCATAGCTAATGTCATCATTGGCTTATCTTTTATGTGGATGTTTAATCAGCAACCTGATCCATGCGTTTTGATCTAATATCGAAGTTGACTATTGACCGAAGGAAAGGGACGCTAGAGTTTGATTCAAATCTGAAAATTTAATCAAATTTTCTCTTAAACAGACGGATCTATCCAAACAAGGTTTTGATTTACTAACAAACACCAAAAAAAAAAAATATAAATAAATAAATAATAAATTTTATTAATTTTTCAACTTTTTCTAATTAAATTTCATCACACACTATTTTTACACTAATTTATTACTATTATTATTATTTTCCATTTTTTGCCATCCAAAAATCATCCTTGGAATTATGACTCCTCTCTTCCGAGTAAAAGGAAAAGATAAAAAAAATCTATGTGTACTAAGTTCGAGTAATTACACTTTATTTCTTTCGACTTTGATAAAAAAAAAAAAAATATACATAATCTCCTCTAATTAAAAATTAACACTGGACTCTTTGACAATTTGGCTAAATGGTAAAATTGATGCAATATTTTAAATTTAACTAAATTTATGTTTCGTGTATCAAGAAGATTCATATGTAATTGTGTAAAAGAAATTATTGAGAAAAATATAAACAAATTTGTCAATATAAAGAGTGTATTGAGTCTCTTCAATATATATATATATATAATATAAAAATAAGTAAATATATTTTTCTGTAAATTTTTCTGTAAAACTTTTTCTTCCAACTAATTTTGATTATTGAAATTCAAATTTAATTAAATTTTAACAATAATGTGCTTTTAGGTCAAATACCTAGAAAGAAAATGTAATTATCCTACAAAATGAATGATATTTTAGTTTCCTAATATATTCCCAAATAATTTGGCCCCTCGCTATATAAATGAGATTAGTCATCATGCTTGCTCTTATGGGCGAGCAATATCCACATTAGGTTAATTGTCTCTATTTCCTTAAAAATTATATTTAAGTTTTAGTATTTTTTAAGTCGAATAAAACATTCCAGTTGTTTGTCATTTTGCCCATTGGCAGATTGTAACCGTCTATGTTAAAATAATTTTTAAGTGTTTTTAAAATTATTTTTATAAATTTTATTATATTACTGTAAATTATTTTTAAACAAATTAATTTTATTATAAAAATGTTATCATTTTCTCTTGATCAGTTAAGTGCGTGTAACTTTTACCGGAAGTGTCCAAGCCCGCAAAGTTCTACCAATTGATATGAACCTCAAAGGCATTGCTTGCGAAGAAACCATTTAGATAACCTTTTTTTTTGTTCTCTTGGGGGTGGGCGGGGAATAAAAGAACAGAAAATATATTAAACTAATTACTGTCTACCAAATGCTTAGTTTTATCATTTACCATCAGCTTCTTTGATCACAATTCTATTCACTTTTCTAATATAGCAAACAAAAGAGAGAATTAGCTACGATTTTGGTTTTACAAATCTTTCAGTATTTAATTTTTAGTTTTCGTTTTCGTTTTCGTTTTTTTTAAGAAAAAATTAAACATAAAACTAGTTAAGTAAATTTATTTTTAAATTTCAGTTTTTTAAAAAAAAATTATTTTCAAAATTTTTAATAATTATAGAAATATAAAAAATATATTTTTTCAAGATTTTATTTTTTAATTTTTATTTTTCTCCACCACCACTAATCACAACTATCACCTATTGTTGGTTGTCGTTTATATTCGGCCATTGTCGCCCACACCTACCACCTCCGACTACTGTTGCTATTATTTATTACCTATTTTCAACAATCATCGGTCAATCGGCTATCACCCGTTTCTAATCACTTCTCTTGGTTTTTGTCGCTTATCTCTAACTATTTTATCACCATCGGATAAACATCCACCATTATAATTATCAATTAACATTATTATTATCAAATGGGCTATTATATT
>QLOD02000010.1:16479650-16496277 GCA_003260245.2 Sideroxylon spinosum | reverse complement strand
ATAATTCTTTAGTGGAATGAATTATAATTTATGTAATTAAATCCTAACCTAGGTAGGATTAGGAGATTTAATTACATGGGAAGTCATTTTCTTATTTGCCTATTGGTCCCTGTTGTAGCCCTATATAGTACCCTCTCTTGTGGTAGCTAGGGTTAACGTTTTTCAGGGGAGAAAAATAAGAACCTTAGAGAAACTGCTGAGAGATCCCACCATCTTGTGAGAGAGAAGGAAGGTATTTTCGGGAATACGGCAAAAGGCTAAAGGTTGAGATCGAGCAATCAAATCAAAGTTAACAAAAGTTTTGTCTATTGGATTTGTCGAGATCAAACCAGAGAGATCTCGAAGGTATAATCTTGTTCTCGTAGTAAAGAACGGTAAAGAATTTTTGTATTAATTATATACACTATAGCCGTGATCTTGGGGTTTTCCGCGAACGCCAATAGAACTTTCATGTCAAGAGTTGTTCACAAAAGGCATAGAAGTAACAAATAATACAAATGTGTGTGATTAAGTATCATCTAACAAGTAAATCATTCATACTATCATACTTCAATGCATCTTCCTTATGCTCTCTATGAACCATTAAGTTGCAATTGAGATGAAAATTAAAATTCTTGCAATTTTCAACTAATTTCTACCAATATTTGTGATTTTTAAAATTTTCTCCCTGATTTTTCAATTTAGCACATATAATCACCACCAAGCCCCCATTTTTTAGAGGGATGTAATTTTTCACAAATCCTGTCAAACTTGGTGGCTTTCACACACTTATGGGTAGGTAGCCTTTTTCTTTATATTGTCTTTTCTTAGAATGTGGTTATTTTGATTATCGACGAGCCAATAAGATGGCTTCACTCTAGTCCATTGGTAGCCCTTTCCAAGAAAATTTACTTGAAAGATCCCAAGGAGGAACCATAGATCCATGTAGAAAATAAAGTCAACTTGAAGAATGATACATAGAATTCAAAACAATGCTAGACTTTACTTGTGTAAAATTTAAATTAAAAGCATGTCACAACCATGACAAAGAACAACAAAACATTACTCATTATTAAAGCCTGTATTCCAAATCATGAAAAATATTATGATCATGCACTGTTATTCATGCTCTACTAGCATTGATAAGATCATAGAATATAAAAAATTAACATGAAATATTAAACTTTCAAAGTCTATAAAAAAAATTTTCGATCTGCCAAATTTTATTTATTTTATTTTTTTAATGATAAAACAAACATAAACTAATCATGCAGTGAATGAAAAATTTAAACTACATGATCAAATAGAGCGAGAAGAAAAAAATAGAATATTATGCACATCCTAGTCTTTTGAAATCAATAGCTTGTACTTAATTAGGCTTACCCTTTCAACTTTGTTAGAGGTGTAAACATGTAAGTCACTTTTTCTTATCCAAATCGTCCTTATTTTTGGAAAATAATTTTAAACTTTGGGGGCATTGGGTTTTGGTCCAATAGGTTTTGAAAAAAATTTATTTCTATTCTTCCTCATTCGCCAAGGCATTTGAGGTTTAGAATCAAAACGTGACTCATAAAATCTCCATGGGTTGAACTCATTGGAAATATAGAGACTAGATCTCATAAAATTATGTGTGTCAACGTAAGTAGTCGGCAATCCATATAGTTTGTGGTGGCAACTCATATAGTTTGTGGCAATTAGCTCTGACGTGATATTTAATTCCATTGGAAATTAGATTGAAATCTAAGGTTGCTAAGTTATTCTAATTTACCATTTTTCTTTGAAAGTAATAAAAATAAACTCAGCCTTGGTTTTGGTGAGATTTGATTATCACTACTAAACAACAAATCTAAAAAAAAAAAAATTAATTAAATTAATTTAAAAGCAAGTACTCAAATTAGCGTTAACCTAAATATGAAAAACTACAGAATTTAAAACAAGAAGAATTTAAAGCAACTTAAATTAAAGCAAACTAATAAAAAGCACGGATTTAGCTAATTGAAAAGCAACTTGATCCAACCTATAAATTCGGGTGGATACCTTATTCTCATGCTAGATGTAATAACAAAAATATCATCATTAAAAACATTTAAACTGGATTCCTATTCATTGTTTCAAAGTATGAAGAAAATTATAATCAAGCAAATGTCATCAGCGATTTGACGAAATATGGTTGAGGTTATAAGTTTTTGAAAGATAAAAGAAAGTTTTAATCTCATAAATGTCAGCAGTGATTTCTATGAAATATGGTCAAGGTTACTTGTTTTCGAAAGTTTTAAAAAATGAAAGAACAAGAAAATCCAGAAAACCTTATATCAGATCTTTACACTTCAAAGTAATAAGAAAGTTTTAATCATACGTGCGTAATAGAGATTTCAAAGAAATATGATTAGCCATGTACGTTTTCGAAGGTTTTGAGAAGTGTAAAGTCGATCTAGGAAACAAGAATACATAGCATATAAGTTTCACATTGCATATGTGGATTCAATCACATCTATCATCAAATAAAGATCCACCCATCATTGTTGGGTTGAATCAAGTAAAAAACTTATACTAGCATGATAGAAATAAAAGTAAAACAAGAAATAAAAGAAAGAGTGAAGAAAACAAACTCCATTGAGATGAAATCAGCAAAATACCTACGAAGAACAACTATGTAGTAGCAACATATCTCCAAACTTCATTACATAATCATTGAAAACTCTCTCAAAAGTATGTAAAAACTCTCAAAAACTAAACCTAGAATATCAGGAACAGCTCTTTAAGTCCAATACAACATAGGCATACATTAAAAAGCTTAGAAAAAAACCTAAACACAGAGCCTCGGGAGCACAACGTTTAGATGCTTCAAGACAGTACCCACTTCTATGTTTCAATGTTTTGGGGTTTTGGGGTCCTAGAGGTTTCCGTCCATACAGCATCCAAACAACAAATCTGAACTGCTCTTTTTCTTCTTCTTCAGCTCCTCATCTGATTCCTCAATCTCCTTTATGATTATTCCCGCCATTTTTCTAACTTTTTGTTCATTTATCTACAATAAGAGATGAGTTTCAATGAATAACACTAAAACCATATTAAAACTCATGAAATGATAAGAAATACTACTCAAAAGCAAGAAGATTAGGGCTAAGAATTTCACTTTTCAAGTGCAATCACACCCCCCAATTTGCCTATTGCAAGTCCCTAGTAATATTTTATTTGAAAGAAAGATAATTATCTAACCTAGTTTCTATTTTTGTTGGAAAACACGACTATACTTAGCTATGTGCAACAAGCCTTTTAGACTCCTAGGTTCTCCCCAGTGGACCAGTGAAGTTTTGTGAGAGTTTACAGTGAATCTACCCACAAAATTCTGAAATTTAACTCCTAAGTTTAATGTCAAACATTTAAAATGACTCATGGTTCATTTTTATTAATGAGCAAGTTATAGTATTTAAAAATCCAATAAACTCTTTTTTACATTGATATAACTTAATCATTCTCCACTGTCTTCACTCAAGTGTATCAACTAACATCACCCATGTGAACTAAATGTGAAGTATAGCCTAAAATAGTGGTTTCAACTCTAAATGTCACCTTTGATGTTCACTGAACAAAAGAATTCACTCTAGAATAGGTTTCGCTCATGGTTCATGCAATAATACTATTCAAATTAAGCATTGAACTTATTTCTGATGTGAATGCAAAGAGTTTAAAACTGGTTAAGTGTAGCTTCATAGAAAAATGTATACATGCTTTTATCAAGACAATTCGCTCAACATATACGAGCTTCTTCAATGTTCTTACAGATGCTTTTCACCAAAAGTTAATTAAGTCTTTTTCAGTGTTATAACTTGGTCATGGGGTGTTGGGCTAATGAAAGAAAGATATGGAATTCAAAGTTTGTATCATCAGAATAAAGACTAAAGTGCCTTACTCAACCCCCTCAACTCTCTATTTTTTTCTTTTCACACCGCAACAAAGAACGAAACTTGAGCTTCCTATATATATGTATATATTATATATGATAACAACATTTTAAATTGCATTGTCCGAATATTGTCTTTTTTGTTTTTTTTTTCTTTTTAGGAAAGCTCATTTAACCTTTCTTCTTTTACCAATCTTTTATTTTCCTTCTCATCCCTTTGCCTCCCTTGTTCAAATAGATTGTAGCGAAATCCCATGACATGCAAGGATTGGCTCACTTAAGCAACTAAGGTTAAGGATTATATTCATTATGGTTAGACAAAAGAAAAATAGATTTTATGCAAAATATTTCTTAGGCTCCAAATTGGCTCTTAGGGTAGTGTAATGAAAGAAATGATATAGGCTCTAAAAAATTCAAAGAAGGCTTAACATCACTCTTAAAGTTACAAGCATCTTTCAGAATCATTGAATCAACAGTGTATGTGCCTGGCAAAGGTCTTGTGCATATAATACCAAAGCAAACCAATATATGTGAAGCTAAAAAAATAATAATAATAAATAAACATTGTGAGATGAAAGAAAAATATAAAGAATCAGTATATTACCTCATAACAAGAAGATAAGGCTCTAAAGCTTACAAAATAAAAGGTTAATGAATCTCCACTTATGTTTTGACACTCCTAGACAATTAATTATTGACAATTAATTGTTCTAAGTTTTATTCTTTAATACACATTCATTTTGAAAATATCAAATGGAAGTTCTTAACGTGCTCTAAAAGGTTTAATTTCATTTTAAATTTTGCTTCTTATCTAAAACCAAATCGAACCATTTATCTTTCTAAAATTCAATATAAACAAAGGACTAATTTTACCAATTATGTTAAGATCTTCACAATGCTCCCAGTCCAATCTCTAAGTTCATTTTTTGCCTTATTTTAAAATAATTCATGCCTGCCTACTCATAATGGGCTACCATGTACTCACCCCTCCAAACTCATCATGCACATTGTCCCCAATGTGAGAAAGCTAAAGCGTGTAAGTCTGTAGTGTGCATAGGAGCATATGAAGGCAACAAAAATCTAGACGAGGAATAGCAATAAAGAACCACATATATCAACATTATTTTGATCTAACAAAAAATACACACCATAAATACAAAAGATCCTTAAGGCAAACAAGATAAGGAAAAGAAACAGTAAAGCAAACATTACCAGATGGGTACGGTAAACCATAGTGAAATGTAAATTGAGGCAAAAAGAAAAAGTGAATAAGTAGTAATTGGCCTCATCATCATCTGAATCAGCTGTGGTAGCATCTTCCCATAATACAATGTCATACTCCACTGGGTAGTCCCTGTTGGGATGGTAATTACAGCGCTTAAGGATCTCATGGGGTAAACCAAAGAAGTAATGCCGAGGTTGGAGGCATGATGGGTCGCAAATGAAACAATCAACCTCCCATAAATTAAGGGTGAAAGATGTCTCAAACTCATCGACATCCTCCATAGGATTATGGAAAAATGTAGAGTTAGCAACCAACCCTCCCCACTCAGTGTAAGATCCAACATCCTTGCTGTTAGAATCAGTGAGGCTGAGATCGTCAAAGTCTCCCAAGTCAGACATGTCCCTGTACCCTCTCTTATAGTTATGATTCAATGATATATCACAATGCATGCATCCCCGTGAAAAAGATAATAACTACAAAAACAACACATAATACATAAGTCTAAAAAAAGGAAAAATAAAGTAAGCATGAGGTTACAACTAGTAGAGACCCAATCAAACACATAATCAAGTCGAGAAGTTTAAAGTTACATAACCTAATGTCTCATCTCAAAATACATATAACTAAGGAAATGAAGACAAAGAGACAGTGAATTGTTCAACCAACTGTCACTGTGGAGGAAGTGTCGGAAATAGGGCTTCTGGGCTGAAGTGATACTCATAGATGCTTTGCAGGATTCTTAAATTTTCATCCCTTATGATTTCTATCCGTGTCATCTACTCATCTAGTGGCGCAATTGCTTCACCTTGCATTGTTAGCAATTCTGAGAGCTAGCGGTTGTTGACTTCACATTCCCCTTCATTTGCCACTACATGGGAGCAATTGTTTGCCTTAAAGGATGGACCTGCAGGTTTTCTTTTCCTAGTGGGTCCTCGTGGGAAGGCTCTATTGAAAGACAGATAGTTAATTAGGCCCTCAGGTTGAACTCATTATAGCTTATCTACTATGGCTGCTCTTTGCCTAATGAAAATTTGGGTGAGCATACCTCCAAAAGGAATTCTTTCTCGTCTCTCAGAGTGTTCCACAAAATAAGTCAATTTGTCTCATAAGAGTTAAGGTAACTTAATGTTAACACTCGTTCCAATAGTGTACAAAAGAACAACCTTTTATCAATACATTTTGCGATTCTATGCAATGGAATTAAATTGTGATAGCTAAACATATGCAATGGATCGTATCAATCAATAATGTCAGAAATTTTAACTTGCCAGGCTTGTGGCCATTCTACCCACCTCATTAGTACCTCATCACTTACCCTATACATAGCTGGAAGATGACCAGCTAAAGTAGAATATTGTGGAAAGTTAGGGCAGGGTAGATTAAACAATTAAATAAAAAAGTCAGGTGTAACCTTAATATTCCGACTAAGCACATAAGTCAAAATTTCATATTTTCTCTCATCTCCTTCCTCCGGCAGAATCAAAGTAGAACAAAACTCTCTCATTTAGGGACACTATGGTTGAAAGGCGGTAAAGTAAAGCCACCCATGATCTCTCAAATTTTGGTAACACCCAAAGTTATTACTTCTAAAGTACTCCAATTCCCATTTCTGTTCAATGATCATAGGTCTACTATCCCATAACCTATCAAATTCAAGTTTTGCTGATGGAGATCTAAACCTATGGTCTTCATGGGTTCGCGATGAAGTAGCTTGTTTAGTAGGGATTTTACGAGGACCCATACTAATTGTAAAACAAAACCAAAATAAGGATCGTAATTAATTAAGTTAGTGGATTATTGTTTTACAAATTTACTTTCAGAAAAACACTTCTATAATGAAGTGAATTTACGAATTTTTTTTTTAAAATCAATTGTTCGATACTCACTGCTTTCTACGTGACCATTTTTTAAGTCCACCCACATATGGTAGCCCAATCTAGTTTGCCAACATTACAACATTCTCATCGTATTTTCCATTCTTCAAATTCATAAAATCGAGGAGCCACACAGTCAGGTTTATATAAAATAACTACATAGTGAATAGTGAAGACTTCACAATCAAATTTTCTTGGTGGGTTTTAAAGATTTCATGGAAGAAAAAAGAAATAAAGTGTAAGAACTCTTACCCAAACGTTGTTCAATGATGGTTCCTTGAAGACCTTTGAAGAAACTAAGAAGAAAATGAAGACGTTTTCCACCAATCTTTGAGTTTCTTGGGTTCCACGATTGAAAATACCCCAAATCGCAAGAATGGAGTACATAAATGATAGGTAGCTTGATTTTAGCTAAACAATGACCAAAAAATGGTTGGGTCTTACTTGGTTTTAGAGTGAGATTGAGTCGGAGTAGAGAGAGGTTAGAGAGAATTTGCATGGAGTGGAAAAAGTAACTAAAAAGAAGCCTTAAAGCCCCTGTCTGGTGCGTCAAAGCCCTTGTCTGGTGCGTCATGTCCGAATGCCAGGCCCGCATTCAGATGCTAAGAGAGGACTTTTGGGCTTTGACATCCAAATGCCAAGCTAACCCTGGCTTGATTTTGGTCTTTCCTCTTGTTTTCGGTCTATGCTACTTAGGTCTTTGGGTTCCTAATCGAAATCCTAATTGAAAGCTAAAGAAACTATATAACAACATGTTTGAAGGTTTCAAAAATGATTTATTTAAATGGTGGGAGATCTTTGAGATCTCACATCTCTATTAAAGCCACAAAGTTCTCAAGATAAGGTCTGAGATGATACCCATTGACTTTAAAATAATCCTTATTCTTATGGTTTTCTATTTCAATTGCTCCATGTTTGAATACATGGTGAACAATGAATGGACCCACCCATTTAGAATCAAGCTTTCCAAGAAATAAATGAAGACAGGAATGATAAAGTAAGACTTACTATCCCTCACAGAATGTCCGTTTTGTGATGTGTTTATCATGAATGTCTTTCATTCTTTCCTTGGTATTCCTCACATTTTGATAAGCATCATTTCTAAGCTCATCCATTTTTACAAATTGTAGCTTATGGTAGAGCCCTACCTCGTCAATGCTAGAATTAAACTGCTTAATGGCCTAATAGGCCTTGTGTTCTAGCTCAACGAGAAAATGGCATGGTTTTCTATATGCTAACCTGTATGAAGATATTGTTAGGGTTTTTTTTATAAGTAGTACGATATGCCCACGGCGAGTCTATCAATTGCCAAGACCGGTCCTTAGGGTTAGAGTTAACCGTTTTTTCTAAGATTTGTTTGATCTCTCTGGTTGCAAGCTCTACCTGCCCATTTGTCTGTGGGTGGTATGGGGTGCCGACTTTATAAATTATACCTTATTTGTGTATTAGTGCACCCACTAGTCTGTTGCAAAAATGTTTGCCACCATCATTGATGATGGCGTGAGGAAATCCAAAGCAAGAGAAGATATTCTCATGTAAGAACTTAATGACTACTTTATGATCATTTGTTTTTGTCACTATTGCTTTAACCCGCTTCGATACATAATATATACCAATGAGGATGTATTCGTATCCATTTGATATAGGAAAATGACCCATAAAATTAATGCCCCAACAATCGAAGACTTCCAATACTAGAATGGGGTTAAAGGGCATCAAGTTTCTCCTGGTGAGACTCTCCAATCTGTATCATCTATCACAAGAAGTACAATACGTTTGTACATCCTTAAATAGTGTTGGCTAGTAAAAGTCACATTGTAGGATTTTTACCAATGTCTTTGAAAATGAGAAATGACCACCACATGCTTAATTATGACAGAACTAAATGACTACTAGAATTTCTCAAACGGGAATACATCTTCTACTTATTTGATCAAGGCAGTATTTGAAAAGATATAGATAGTCCCAAAAGAATACTCTCACATTCCTTAAGAACCTTCTACAATCCTCAAGTTTCCAATTTGCTAACTTTTTTCCTATCACCGAGTAATTTGCAATATCAGTACACCACGGTGGTGGTATTGGTGAAATTGTAAAATAGTTGCTCATAGGGGAACTATTATTAATTTGAGTTTTATCTTCGATATATGCTCTCTCCGGTAAGCGTGACAGATGATCCACCACAATATTCTCCACACTTTTGTTGTCTTTTATCTCTAGATCGAATTCTTGCAGTAACACAATCTATCGAATCAATCAAGGTTTAGCTTTAGACCTTGTCAAAAGATATTTCAAAGTAGAATGATCTGCGAAGATGATCACTCATGACCCTATGAGTGATTAGCACATAATATTGCACTTTTATACACTTTTTTGATGTGCTAATTGAATAAATACATTCACTTAAAAATTCATTTTAGTGCATAATTCTCACACACTTGTGTTTTATGTTAATTACAAATTTCAGGAATAGTTATATGCAATTGGAGGCCTAATCAATATAAAAATGCAAGTGGAAGAGTCTCATATAAATGAGAGGTAAACGAATGAGGGAAAAAATCTTAAAAAGAAGAAATGATGAATTACCATGGCTTAAAGAAGGAAACAATCCTAAGCTTAACCCGATCGAAGACATGTTGTAGTAGAATTTATAGCACAACACTTTGCCAATATTTTGGCCATAAAGGTTTGATTGATTAGAAAGGTGACTCAAAGGGCTACAATATTTGTGCTTTAGCTGAAGTTGAATCTTTCATCTTCAAGGTCAAAATTACATCCAAAGTGAATGGAGCAAGTTTTAGCTTTAGAAAATTGTCTAAGTCATGGAATGGTTCAAACCTTGGTTCAAACAATCTCTTATTCGAACCCTTATTCGAATAATAGATGAGGGTCAACCTAAGAACTTCAAATTTTATCTAAGTATAGAAGAATAGTTTGAACCCTATTCAAACAAGGGCCTTGCGCACACCAAGTTTCAAACAACAGCGAGCACATCCATGTCAAGCCAGAACACTGTTCAGTTTTTGGGCCATAACTGGAGTTATAGAACTTTGTTTTATGTTCTCTTTGGCTCGTTGGAAAGTTAAGACATAAGGATACAACTTTCATGTGACTCTAAGACCCAGTTCAGTCGTTCTAAAGTCCGAAATTAAGCTAAAAAGTAGAAGGCAGAATCTGCTTAGAAGGTTTCTCGTACCTCAAACCTATCTTGCTTTATGTGCCATATTTGGAGTTCTAGAAGTTGGAATTAGGTGAATTTAGGTCCGTTGGAAAGATGAGAAGGAAATCTAAAACTCTACTGAAGAAATCAACCCCAAACTGCATTGTTTTGGTATCCTAAATTCAGCTAGAAGTCAAGTCCAGACAACAGACTAAATTCTAGAAATTTAATGGTATTCTTGGAATTTGTAGAAGAATGGGATATAATTCTAAGTTGGGGTTTCATGAGAGATAAAGAACATTATATATAACATTTTTTAGGCTAGATTAGAGAGGTTTTGAAGAGTTTCTTCATGTCCTTGCATAAGATTTTAATTTCTTTTATATTTTTAACTCTTTCTTCGTAATTCTCATGTGCTAAAGTAAATCAAGGTAGGGCCTTTAGGATCCTTGAAGATCTTCATGTATTTGGATCAATTGAAATAAAATTGTAATTTAATTCTAATCTTTACATACTTAGATGTTTGATTGGTTGTTTCTCTTCAAATTCTTTGTTTGTATGCAATTTTTACCTTACCTTTTCATGCCATGTATGTTAAGTACTAGTTAAAAATAGTATGCACACTAGGTGTTTGATATAATGTCTCTATGGGTCATTTACTTACAAACCTCTCATGTTACATGCTTTTTTAGAGTTTGTATGCATGCCAAGTGTTTGTATTGAGTGTGATTACATGTTAGGCCTTTGTTAGAATACTTACATTCCTAGATCAATTATGTATGCTATGTATATTTGACGTTATGTTTCCCTAAGTGATGTAGCAATTAGACTTCATTTCTCTAAATCAACCCAACTTGTGATGGTTTGCCTAGATGCATATAGGTAGACACGTTTGTCCTCTAAATTGATTCAATTGCATAATGATTGGATGGGTTAGCCTTAGTAAATAGCCTCTTTAAGTTCATAGATTTTAATTCCTTTGCATTAGAGGTGATTTTAGTTCATTTTCATTCATTTTTCATTAGATTTATTTGTTGCATCCTAGGTGTTTGATAAAATGCCTAGGTAGGTTTTATTTCCAAAATTCAACTTGATTTTCTCGATTTTTCTTGTGTGACACCTACTAAACAAGAGAAGAAGAGTTATGAATTTACTACGCATCGCCCTGTGGGTACAACCGATACTTCATTGTTATAAATTTAGAATTCTACATCGGACCACCTTACACTTGGGGTGTAAATCCATGTTGTGGACTGGCAAGCAATAAGGTAAGTGATTATGCTTCAAAGTTGTAGAACTAGCCCCTAGAATTAATAGTACTTTAGTTATTTTAACTAACTAAATATCTAGTTTTATGTATTTTAGTTGTAATGTTCTTTCTTTCATGGTTCATACAAGTTAAAGATACAAGTGATCAAGTTGGCAAGTGCATAATGCACTTGAGAATGCAAGTTGGCAAGAAGAAGTGCGAGTGGAAAAATGTAAATTACATAAGAAAGTAAGAGTTCGCATTGAATAAGTGAATGTTAGAATCTAAGTTCGATAAGTAAGAGAACTCATGTTTGACAAGAAAGTGTTAGAATCCAAGTTGGTATGCAAGTTGATCAAATCCAGTTGGGAATGCAAGTTGGCAACTAGATAGTAAAATTGGACAAGTAAGTGTTAAAATTCAAATGCACGTTGGATAAGTAAGTGTTAGAATTCAAATTGAACGAAAAATGAAGAATTAATCTTAGAAAAGTAAGAGAAGATTGCATGATTGGATAAGTAAGTGCTAGAGATCAATTTGGACAAGTAATCCAAGTATGAATGGAAGAAGAAAAATTCATGTTTGACGAGTAAGTGGAGAATTCAAATGAGACAAGCAAGTATACAAATGGCATGCAAGTGGATTGGGCATATGATGCCTATAAATAGACGCCATAGCAAAGATGGAAGCGATGCAACTTTTTGTAGAGAAAGTAGGCTAGAGAGAGAAGAGTGTGTGAGCTAAGATCACTTTTTACCTTTCTTTTTCTTGTCCTTCTTTGTCTTATTCTATATTTTCAAAACTTATTCTTCAATCTTGTGATTTTGTTTAAGTACTTTTTATATAAGACTTTGTTTTCAAGCTTTTTAACTTTTGTCTTTCTAAGTTTATTTACTTGGTTTCAAACCAAGAATGGTGTTAGTTGAGATGATATATTCAACCTAGCTATTGATGTTATGAGTTTAAATTGTTTTCTTAATACAAAGGATGAAAGACGGATTATTATAATCTTTAGATAGAACTTGGTTGATGTTATAATCAAGCTTGGTCTTTGTAGTCTAAGTGTTTGATTCATGTATCAGCCATTGTTGTTCTTCAATTGCCATTATAGCAATCATTCTTATATCCAATAAGTATATATGTTGATCAATGTTAGACCCTTGAAACTTTCCACAATTTTCTCCTAAAAAGCTTTATTGAGGTGGTTCAAAGATTCCATGTCTTGATTAGTAGAGGCGTCATATTTCCATTATTTCTTGTGAAAGTAAACTTATTCTCTTCAAGGTTTAAATAATTTATCATCCGACTCAAATTTACAATTGTTAAATTTGGATTGAGTTAAAAAGATTAGGTTGAATGATTCATCAATATATTATATTTGGAATGGTTTGGAAGTAAGTCTTTTATTTCACTAACAAAACCAAATCCTTTCATTTCAAGTTTTTAAGTTGTTAACTAATTTAAATTACTTGTGTTTTGTTTTTAGTTGTTGAATCCATTTTACAAGCTTTCTTTCATAAACTTCTACAATTTCAAGCTTAAAATCAAATCCAATCGTTCCTTGTGAAGGTTTATTTTAAACTTAAAAAGATTTCTCAACTCTAAGTTTTCCTTAAAATTTTCAACGAATCATTCCCTACGAATACGATCTCGGTCTCACCAAGTAAATATTATACTATGCACTCTTGCACTTCGGAGTTTAGATTAACACTTTTTGTGAGTAGATAGTAAGATCTATATTTTTCCAGAGTATAGACAATGGCTAATAGTTCCTTCTCTGTGGTTGAGTAATTTCTTTGGTCACTGTTTAATGTTTTACTTGCATAATAAATAATGTATGCCTTCTCTTCCTTTCTTTGTCTCAACAAAGCTTCTATAACATGGTCACTAGCATTGCACATGAGTTTGAATGGGAATGACTAATTGGGAGATTGTAAAATGAGTGCTATTGATAAGCATTTTTTTAGTTTATCAAATGCATCTTGGCATTCTTGTGTCCACTCAAAAGGTACATCTTGAGTTAATAAGTGACACAAAGGCCTTCAAGTAGCACTGAAAGATTGTATAAAATGTCGATAAAAATCAGCATGCCTTGAAAATGAATGAATGTCGTTGACATTTTGTGGGGCTTGAAATTTTTGAGTTAGGTCAACCATTGTTTGGTCTACCTAGATTCCAGACTTTGATATGATGTGACCAAGAATAATTCCCCTTGTTATCATAAAATGGCATTTCACCCAACTTAATATGAGGTTTCCTTTTTCACAGTGTGTCAGTACTTTTTCCAAGTTCTCTAAGTTGATGGTACGAATCAAGATACATAGAGAAGTTGTCCATAAATACCTTGATAATGTCTTTTACCATTTCACTGAAGACACTAATCATATAGTGTTGGAAAGTAACTAGTGCATTACGTAGCCAAAGGGCATTTGTCTGTAAGCAGAGGTCCCAAAAGGACAAGTAAATGTAATATTTGTTTGGTCCTCTAAAGCAACCTTAATTTGATTATACCCTAAGTTCCCATCTAAAAGAAAATAATAGGCATGACCAACTACCTTTTTTTAGGACTAGATCAAGAAAAGGTAATAGAAAGTGGTCCTTATTGGTGATTGCATTGAGCTTCCAATAATCAATCCATACCTTCCATCTAGTTTGGATATGAGTAGGTATTAGTTCATTATTTTCATTGCGAACAGTAGTCACTCCTTCGGTACTACTTGGGTAGGGCTTACCCATTTGGAATCGGAGATGGGATAAATAATTCCTACATCATGAAGTTTAAGTACCTTTGATTTTACTACCTCATTCATATTTTGATTAAGATGCCTTTGTATTTGTATCATCGGCTTTGCATTTTCCTCCAAATAAATCAATGAGTGCACAGTAGAGGACTTATACCAGACAAATTATCAACAGTCCATCCTAACGTTCCTTTGTGTCTTTTTAATAAATTCAGCAGTTGTATCTCCTGAGATTCCTCAAGTTCAATTAAAATTACAACAAGGTAGGTCTCGTCCTCATCTAAGAACGCATATTTTAAGTGCTTGGGTAATGGATTTCTTTCTAGCTTTGGAGTTTTTATATGAGATGATTTGTCTCTTTTTGTAAACGTTCAAGTTTCTCAAATGGAGGTGTCCAATTACCCACTGACATAATTAGGCTTGCCTCAAGCCAATCATATACTAGCTCCATTACTCTTTTTTCAATTTGTCCTTCTATTCTCGATTCATTTAAGAAATAAATTGCTTGTTCTAGAGGATCTTGAAAAATTCACGATCCACATAATCTTAAACAAGAGTTTCCACCACGTCTACAACTTAAACTTCAAACACTTCCATTGGTTGTTTACTAACATTAAAGATGTTAGTTTTGAATGTAATGTTTCCAAATGATAGTTTCATTTGACAACTCCTGTAATTTATTAAGGCATTAGAAATTTCTAGGAATGATCTTTCAAGAATCACTAGTGTCTGATTTGAGTATCTAGAATGATGAAATTTACAAGAAAACAAAACTCCTCAACCTTCATCAACAAATCTTCCAATATTCCACGCAGGATCTTAACAGATCTATCAGCTAGTTGCAAAGTCACTCAAGTGGGTTTCATTTCTCCTAAACCCAATTGTTGGTAAACTGAGTAAGGTAGTAAATTTACACTAGCACCTGAATCATGGAGTGCTTGCCGAATGTAATGGTCCCTAATACGGCAAAAAATCTATATAATAAAACACATCCCATTTCAAAAATATCCCTCTTACAAACTATATCCAACGGCTGAGATTTAATTTTAATTTTCAATCAATGGTTTAGATTTTACACATCAAACACTTCCCCACAAATTCCCGCTCAACCACTTTATACACGTGGAAGGGGCCGGCTAGGGGGGAGAGAGAGAAAAAAATCTCAACCGTTGGGGGAAGAGAGAGAGAGGGGGAGAGAAAAAAAGTTAACCTCCCATTTATTACAAGGAGGCTCTCTGACACCTCATGGTACAAAAATGGAAAAGTTTTGTTCGGTTGTCCTTTTCTGACAGAAGTGTAAGACATTAATTGAGAATTAATACCGCTTTTAGTGCCCCCATCCGGATCAAATCTTTTTTTTTATATGTAAGTTTTTTCATTTAAATTAATAAAAGAAAAAAAGGGGTTAAAAAATAATTGCATTTTCAAAATAAGTTTTAGTTTTTATTTCAAAAAAAAAAAGAAACGACACCTAAAAATAAAAACATAAAATATAAACAAATAAACATAAATAGAAAAACGACGAACAATGTATGATTACCTATTGGACAAAGTCAACTAAATTTTTTTATTTAAAATAAACACTCAAGCTTCAATTTTCCTGAAAATTTTATTAAAAAAAATATTTAAATTACAATTTTGAATTTGCTTAATTCTCAAGATTATTGTTCTTTTTCTCTCACATTATTCATTTTTTTGATACTTCTTATATGAAAGATTTAAATTAATCATTTAAAAACTATGATAATAAAATTTTATAATTAATCTTTTTTGATCATTGATTTTTTATTTTTATACTTTTTCATATATGTTCGTTTTTTGAATTCAAAATTGAGTTATTTTCCTGTTAAATATAATTTAATTATACTATCTATTAAAAATACATTATGAAAAATGTGTTTTTTCTTCCTTATATATTAGGATCCGTTTGGTAAACATCTCGGCTTTTAATTTTGATGATCAATTTTTGCATTTATTTTCTAGTTTTTCTATTTAATTTTTTATTTTACCATTAATTTTCATAGCCAAAAACAAAAAACAAAAATTTAAAGCACATTTGATAATGATAGTTGTTAATTGACTAACCGATAACCCGTAACTACGATACTCTTCAATTAAAATTTTGATGAGTGTCGATAGACACGGGTTATTGGCTAGTCATAAGATATCTTGGATCTTTATACTTTGGGGGAGTATTTCTTTGTAAAATTGCACTCGCTTGTTCGGTGAGAAATGCCTTCTCCTTCAATTTCAAACCCCTCTTGACAGTACAAAGTTCTTTTAAGAATTTAGCATATGAAGGTATTTTGTTTTATGGCACCAAGTAGAGGTATGTTTATTTTAACTTGTTTAAACATTTCTAGTATTTCTACTACTTGTGCTTCATTCTTTAGTTGAAAGAATCTTTTGGAAAATGGCGGTTTAGGAATATATTCCCTCGTAGGTGCCACCGGTTCAATTTTATCTTTCTCCTTCTTAACTTCATCTGTGTTTTA
>QLOD02000010.1:16444229-16479550 GCA_003260245.2 Sideroxylon spinosum | reverse complement strand
GGTTTAGGAATATATTCCCTCGTAGGTGCCACCGGTTCAATTTTATCTTTCTCCTTCTTAACTTCATCTGTGTTTTATTCTTTTTCATTCAACACTTGTGTTCTAATGGGCTCTTCCTTTTTGTCTTCATCTTTTCCTACCTGTTCATTCCTGCACTTAGTTTCCTTTGAAAGAATGGTCTTATCTGTAGTCTTCCCATTCCTAAGTATGGTAATGGTTATACTTGTTCATGATTCGCAGGTATTGAGAAAGAGGTTTCAACTTGGTTAATTTGGGCACTGGGGTTTGGTTGTGGTTGAGAAAAGAATTTGCCCTTTATTTGCGTGCTCACACTCTAAGTGACAAAAGTCAACTGAATTTTTACCTTATCTAGTGCCTTACTGTTTTGTGTCCATAGTGTAGACCGGGCATTAATAAATTGTTGAAGTTGTTCTTCCACTGGCCTTCTTGGAGGATAGTTATTTTGTGGTGGGCCCATGTTCTGTTGCGGTCCAGGATATGAAAATGGGGCTGGAGTACCATAGGGTATTACTGAAGCACTAATGGTCCATTATTCCTCCAGTTTAAATTAGAGTTACCCCTCCAATTCTGATTGGCATTATCATCATATAAGTGCCCTTGAAAAGGTTGACGAAATGGATTAACTGTTTAAACTAGGAGTTCAGCAATTTGTTTAAGACTCGCATCTCTATATGCTAGCATCATGGGAGCTTGGCTATCACATGCTACACAATAGATAGCTACAATTGGTTCATGGATGACAAGGGCTTCTTTCTTCATCTTCAATGTTTTAATTTCTCAAGATAAAGTAACTAACTTGGCTTTCAAATCATAAATTTCAAAAAGCTGATGTATTCCCTTAGTTGTGTTAGTTACTATCCTAGTTGATTGAGTTCTAGAAGTCTCCAATGTTTGAGAATTCTCTACTAAAAATTAAAAGTATTCATACGCTTCTTTTACTGTTTTATCATACAACCCTCATTATCCATCATTTTTACAATTTGCTTGAGCGTTAGCGTCAAAGCGTTATAAAACTGACTAGTGATTCGCCAAAACTCTAAACCATGATGAGGGCAAGAATAAAGTAAAGCTTTATATTTCTCCTAACATTGATAGAAAGTTTCCTCAGGTAATGGCAAAAAGTTTGAGATTTGATGCTGAATAGCATCAGTTCTATTAGGTGGAAAGGACCTTTTCAAAAACTTCACCTCTATTTCATCCCAACTGTGTATGGAGTTTGGTTGTAAGAACTCAAGCCACCTAGATGCCTTATCATGTAATAAGAATGGAAAAATATTTAGCATAATAAGATCTAGAGGGCATTCGAGATCTCTAACAGTAGCAGATATTTCGAAACCACTTCAAGTGTTCATATGGGTTTTCAGAGTCAGACCCTTGAAAAGAAGGTAAAAGTTGTATCATTCCATGTTTGAAATGGAAAAGTCTTTGATTTTCAGGCCAAACAATGGAAGACTCAGGTGTTCGTCTCTGCTATTGCACCTGATCTCTTAATCTTAAAGGTATTGCTATAGCTTGACCATTGTTAGCTCTATTAACTTCACTCGCCATTTCTGGTGTGGTGGATGATGAAGAAGTTGAAGAAAGATTTACTATTGGGTGACAAAGTGCAAAAGGAGAGTTCGTGAACTCGAAACATCTAAGTCTGTCTGAATCTCCCTATTTCCAAGCACTCATAAACTAAAAGAAAGAATTTACTGAATGCTGGCGTTTGGGCGACGTCCAAATGCTAGAAGGAAAATGAAATTTTTTTTTTTTTAAAATAGAAGAGGAATAACCTAATGTTACCCTAAAAAATCAAAACTAAATGCCCCAATGATGGTGCCAAAAGCTTGACTGCTCCAAAATAATGCAATTAAAATAGCTCCCAAGTGCAAAATGGTGTAGTGTAGTCCAACCATGTAAGACTAGAATCATATCCACAATGGATTAGATTGAGACCAAAGGTTGCTAAATTATTCTAATTTATAGTTTTTTTTTTTTGAAAATAACAAAGATAAACGCAGGTTTGGTTTTGGTGAGATTTGATTATCACTACTAAATAATATAGTTGAGGTTGCTGGTTTTCAAAAGTTTTGAAAGGTGTAAAGTTAATCTAGGAAACAAAAATCCACAGCATATAAGTTTTACGTTGCATACATGGATTCAATCACATCTATTATTCAAATAAAGATCCACCCATCATTAATGGGTTGAATCAAGTAAAACACTTACGCTAGCATGATAGAAATAAAAGAAAAACAAGAAATAAAAGAAAGAGTGAAGAAAACAAACTCCATTAAGATAAAATCAACAAAATAACTATGAAGAACAATTGTGTAGTAGACATATATCTCTGAACTTCATTACATAATCATTGAAAACTATCTCAAAAGTATGTAAACAATCTCAGAAACTAAACCTAGAATATCAAGAACAGCTCCCTAGGTCTAATACAATGTAGGTACATATAGAAAAGCCTAGAAAAAACCCTAAACATGGAGCCTCGGGAGTGCAACGTCTGGATGCTAGGGCTGGCGTCCGGATGCCAAAAGGTAGTACCCACTTCTATGTTTTAGGCTTTTGAGGCTTTGGGTCCTCGAGGTTGTTGTCCGGATGAAGCCCAAACACCATGTTTGAACTGCTCTTTTTTTTTCTTCTTTAACTCATTGTCTGACTCATCATTCTCCTTTATGACTATTCTCGATATTTTCTTGCTTTTTGTTCTTTCTTCTATAATAAGAGATGAGTTTCAATGAATAACACTAAAATCTTATTAAAACACATGAAATGATAAATCGAGAATAATTAGTGCTAAGAGTTACACTTTTCAAGTGCAATCAAGAAGGATAAGAATGCGTACCTTAGAAGTTACTGCGTACCTTGGAGGTTACTTTTTGGCTTTTGAGGAGCTTCCATAGCCACTTGCTCTGGTGGAGTCACTTTAGGCATCTTTGGTATCTTATGAGAAGTTTCTTCTTTCTTTGCACCTCCTTAACCTCATGAAGATTTTTGGATGGAACATTTTATTTGTCATCGAATTCTTTCTGAGCTCTTTGTGCCTCCAAGTATTCTTTGTCTTTGGCCTTCAGTTTATCTCTCAAAGCCTCTATTACACTTTCTTGAGTTATATTATCATCTTCAATCTTTTGGATTTGGGCTTCAAGATTGTTGTTTCTGGTTTCAAGGTCTTTAATAATAACCTTCAGAGAATCCCTCTCCTTTTGCATTATCTTCTTCTCCCTCGTTACCTTTTAATTTTCTTTGAAAAAACATTTATCATTCATCTTTTGTAGGTGATCAGGTTGTCTCCATCTTCGAAATTGGAGTCTTCTTTGGAAGAATGACAAAAATAAGACTCGTTTTGAGAACTTTTCTTTTATGGAGCATCCTTGACCTTTAGAGTAGGAGTAGAAGAAGGAGTAGGGGTTTCAAATTTTTTATAAAATTTAACAAATCATGATGATACTTATGTTCTTCATGTGATGCCAAGAAAGCCAAGCTATCTATGTTAGTTTTTTCTTACTAGCAACAGAATCACACCTTTGTGGTAGAAGCCCTGGGCGAACCCACTTTAATGCCAGTTAAATTTTTTTCTTCTTACTAGTTATAGATTTCCAAATAATCAAGCACAATCTCAAAGTGCAGAAAAATAAAGAGATTGAACATAGATAATTAATGAAAAGGAAAAAAAAAAAAAAACCCTTCACAATCAAGGAAAAGAAACCTCGGGCCACGAAGACTAAAATTTTCACTATAGACAATTGGTCACAAAAAGGACCATACAATCTACTCTTTTAACCCTACCACATCGATTCACAGTGGATGCCTTATCTAACACAAGAAGAATCTACGCCTGTACTTGATGAAAACCATGCTCATGCCTTCAGACTCCTTCAAAGAACCCGCACACAAGAAGTTTGATAGTTAAAAATTATTGTGGCTAAGTTAAAAGAGGTCAATTATTAGCTCACAAAGAATTTTTTCTTCTCTTTCTGGATGTACTTCAAAACCCTAGGAGAAGGTTTCTATCTATAGAGTACTCAAGCAATCCAATCCCATAAAGGATTGTAAAGTTTCTTGTTTCCAAAATTTTTTAAATTTTCTACCTCCTTAAATATTAGGAAACCTTCCTTGAAATATCTTCAACCTCGCATTAGGAAATTTTTCAAAAAACCTTCAAACCTGTATCTTTGATATATTAGCTAAATGCTTAAAGATACAAGTTTACAATCTTATTTTGTGACGATGGTAAACCTTATACCTTAAACCCAAACCTCAATTCAAAAATCTATCTTCCGTTGTCACTAGTACGGTGCCTGCTAAGAATTCTCCAATGCTTATGTTAGCAGGGATATATGAGAGTTACATTTGGCAGAGTAATAGTAAGTTCAAGATTGCATACTTGCTAGGGTTAATTTACCCCTCTTTTTATTGATTTTGTAGTGATATCCTTGGAATTGAATTTAAATCCTTCTTGATTTGGCATGATTCCCTTACCCGGATAAGGCAAATACTGAATTTGGCGACGACCTTCAATTTATGATTAGTACTATATCATAGGCATAAAACTCGAAATCTTATTAGCCTTATCTTAAGCTTAGTTTGCTGTTCTACTCAATTTCAGCACTATTTTTTAGAGTAAATTGGATCAAGGAGCTCGGCCTAGTCGACCCTTGGCTTCCCTTGGTTGGGGATTAGCTTGTTCTCAGCCATGACTCTAAAGGTCCCATACTTAATTCAAGTAAGCTCAGAAATCCACCTCATCATTTTGTTCACTAATTTGCCAATTACAAAATAAACCTAATAATAGTGAAGACCTTTAGTAATGGTGACTAGAAGAGTGATGAAACCAATGGGTGTCACTTAATCAATAAATGAGGAGCAAATCGGTTGCAATTTCTCCTTTTCAATTTTCATCTTCTCGAATGCCTTTCAATAAAAGATATCAGCAGAACTGCCACTATCTACCAGAATTCTCTATGTCTGAATATTGGCTACAATGGTCGATATTACTAGAGGGTCACAATGGGGATGGCGTAATTTAACCACCTCGTTTTCAGTGAAGATGATCGGGATTGACTCCAATTTGGTCCTCTTGATCGCTTGCTTAGTAGTTAGTACTTTTTGATCATTTTTCAGCTTCCGTACATACTTTTTTGTGTCGAGAAGGACTCTCCTCCCCTGCAAATCCTCCTGAGATAACTCTGATCTCTCCCAGGGGTCATTGATCCTATTCTCCTCTGTTGAGACTCCTTCTAGGTGAACTCCTTTGAGTTGGGCTTCTTTTGCCATCTTACTGATCCTTTCGCTACCCAACAACAAACCCGTTGTACTTTTCCTTTCCAATTAACTCGTCAACTAACCTCTTCAGGTCGAAACATTCCTCTATGTCATGCCCATGGTCTTTCTTGATTACATAGAATACCTATTCCAATCTTGAGTTTAGAGGGGTAAAGTCCCAAGCTAACCCTGTGAACATGTCCCTCCTTCCATCCATCCGACCTCCTGGCTAAGTGATTCTAGGAGCCGTTGATTCCTTATTGTCTTAGGGATTGCTTTGTATCTTCTTGTCTAGGTGGGAAGCCGTCACCTCGGTATCCGTTGGGGCTTCCATTACATCTTCTGCATTCATATACTTTTGTGCTCTGGACATCAACTCGACCAGGTCACTAGTGGGTTCTTCTCTGGACATCAACTCGACCAGGTCACTAGTGGGTTCTTAGCTTGTGAGAAAGCAAACCGACTTGATTTTAGACCACTAATAAAATTCGTGAGTGCCACTTTCTCACCAGCTTTGTCAATCTTCAACATCTCCCATCTGAGGGACTCGTCCTTCCCCTGTTTGACAGTTAACAAATGATTGGGGGGCTTCCTCTATCTCTGCCTGCCAATGAAGTGCGAAGCAAATAGCTTACTGAGCTTCTTCAAATTTTTTATTGTTCTGAGCTTGATTTTATTAAACCAAGCACGCCTCATACCCTTCAAAGTGAAAGAAAAAAAATCAGTCCTTAAATCTTGTCTAAGACTCCTTGAAGATGCATTACTGAATTATACGTACTAGGTGCTCAACTGGGTCCTTAGAACCATTGTAGGGCTCCACCATAGGCATCTTGAACTTCTGAGGTAAAGGACATTCCATTGCTGTTGGCGTAAATAAGGTTCCTGTCCTATTAACGAGATCATCCATGCCATTAGGATTTCGTACTATGGCCATGACTTCATCCACTTGGGCTTGTATGGCTCTGATTCTTAGCTCAACCGTACCAGTGCTTTTCGTTTCTTAGGGTCTAGTGCAAGTTGACGAGGTAGTCTCACTATAAGTCCTATCCTCCATGGCCACGCCATTCCTCTAGGGAGGATCATTGTGAACCAGTCTGCCATTACCTGCACCATTGGCCAGTGGGTCTTACTATGGTGGCAGAGAAGATGGAAGAGGAGCTAGGTGTTCAATGCATTCCTTAGCACTCGGTTTTGTGCCATTGGAGCCTACATAGTTGTTACTATGTTCGTAAACTGCCTCTCCATTATGGTAATCCTCTCTTTCCCCTAGTTCTGGCTCTCCATGGATTAAGCTAATTGGTTCTCATATGTTTGTATGCTGGATTTGGTTCAAACCATGTAAATCGAAAGGAACGTCGTTCCCATAGACGACACCAACTAATGATGGTGAAAACTTATACCTTAGATCAAAACCTCAATTTGGGAATCTGTGCTCCGTTGACATCGGCGCGGTGCTTACCAAAAATTCTTTGATACTTAAGTTAGCTGTGAATTATGAAAGTTAAATTTGGTAGAGTAACAGTAAAATCAAGATTGCATACCTGCGAGGATTAATTTACCCTTCTTTTATATTGATTTTTTGGTGATATCCTTGGAATTGAACTTAAATCTTTCCTGATTTGGAGTGATTCCCTTACTTGGATAAGGAAAATACTAGATTTGGTGACGATCTTGAATTGCTGATTATTATGTCATAAGTGTAAATCTTGAAATCTTATTAGTCGTATCTTGAGCTCGGCTTTCCGCTTTACTCAATTTCAGTTTGGTTTTTCTGGAGCAGCTCGAATCGGGGAGCTCAGCCTAATCGGCCATCGACTTCCCTCAATTAGGAATCGACTCGCTCTCAACCATGACTTCGATGGGCCCACACCTAATTTGGGTAAGCTCGGAAATCCATCTCATCATTTTGTTCGCTAATTTGTGAATTACAAAAATAAACCTAACAATGGTGAAGGCTTTTATCAACGCTACGAGAGATTTAAATTTCGTTGTACTTTTAACTAGACTTTGGTCTTGAGTTATGATATATCATTAGATTTTTCTGCAATAATTTATTTTTAGACATATGCCGTATACTTGAGGAGTTGACTAACAGTGAGTTCCTAAATCTCACTCTGGAGATGATATAAGACTTTCTTGAGTTACTTTAACAATTTAAATATTTAATTATTCTCTTGACTTCTGTTTGTTGTTTTTTCCTGTTTCTTTAAAAATGGGAAGAGAAATAGGTTCCACTAAGCGTACCAGAAATTTGTTATCTGGGAAACATTTCGGAGTTTGAGTCGAAACTCATGTTTTCAAATTACCAATGTCCCACGCCAATATTGATTGATTTATTAGTGGATTCATATTTCTAAGTTGTTACTCTAGTTAATAGAGAAATAAAATAACACAAATTTATTAAAGATATATGAGTGCAAATAACTTGAAAGAGAATTTGTATTTTTATTATAATGTTTGGAATTTAAAAACCCTTTACATTACAAAGAAATTTTTTAGAGAATAAATTTACAACATGAACATAATATGAAACATTTTATCTACCAACCAATCGCCCCTGTATGGGAGGGTTCAAGCTTGGAGACTTTTCACTTGTGGGATAAGTCATTTTCAGAGTGTTGTTGCAGATATTCAAATTTCAAGTCTTTAGAGTGATTGGCACTTTTTACCTTTAGCTTTCTTTCATTCTTCTTATATATTTTTGTCATTCCTTCATCTTCGACTGAATCTTCTTCTATTTATAGATGGTATTGGATAACAATCCATCAAATTTTTGGGTGCGTTATTTAAACAGGTCAGGATCGTTTTGAATTTGAGTGCCAAATTCCGTTTAGACTTAGTCAATGATTTTTCAAGTTATAACATTTAGATATTTTGATTGTCTTCTTTGAATTTAGATGCTATTTTATGCGCCACAATGTTTCCAAAGTTTTTATTTTTTATTTTTTATTTTAGATAAAAAGTATCCAATTTTGTTAGGATGTGCTTAATTAATTTTAAATTACTAGATCAGGGACTAACATTTACTTATTTTTTTATTTGTTTTGTTTGTTTCAACATCATTCAAATGACAAAATATCCTTTATTCATTAGCTGTGTATATATATATATTCCACTTGTTATCAAAAAATAACTTATCAATATAATTTAAATTTTTATAATAAAAATAAATTTTGTAAGAAATTTCAATTATATCAACTTACCAAAATAGTTTTTATTTTGATTAAAGAAAGATTACTCATATGCAATAAATGAAAATTTTCAATAATTCAAGTAGCAATTACCAGTCCACTTAAAAAAAAAAAAAAAATTAGAAAGATGACTTACTATATTGTTCTTACTTTTTATCATAGAAAAGTAATTATATGCCATAAGTAGCATATAGATGATGTTATCCCCACCGGTCATAGGCGAATCTTGTATTTTTAGCTAGTGACTGCAAAAATTATATATTTTGTTAGGAGAAAGTGAGAATATTTGTAAAATAGAATTATGAAAAGTAATTACAATAATATAATAAAATATGAGGATAATTTCAAAAAAATTGTAACCATTAAATAAAAAATTGGTAACTTTGGGTTTAATTAGGGTCCAAAAAAGGGACAATTGTAAGTCAGCAATGATGGATTAGCAAAACTATATGATAACAAATTAACAAAATCATAGAAAGCGAAGTAAAAATAGTTACATACAATAAATAAATTAATTAATCGGGTTGGCTATCCCACAGTCAATGCTGTTGGTCCACCCTTGCGCCGACTTACTAAAAAATCTTAAAAAGATAACTTACTATTATGATTTATTTTTTATAATTGGAAATAGTTTTGCTTTTTCTTTTTTTTTTTTTCAAAATTCAGAGATGACAACTTATATTGGACTATTGCTACCTAAATTTTAAAATTTTTCACTTACAGTTACTTTCGTACTATCAAAATAAGAATTATTTTTTTGTAAGCTGGCGAAATTGGTTTTTTTTTTTAAATTTAATTTTTACTATAAAAACTTAAATTATATTAATAAAATGAAAATATTTTTTTATTATAAAAAACTAAGTTATATTGATAAATAATCTTTGATAATAAGTTCTACTAATATATAAAGCTAATGAATCAAGGGTATTATTGTCAATGAATTACATTAAAAGAAACAAAACAAATAATAATAGAAAAAAAAAATGCAAAAAGGTGAAGTTAGGGAATAATTTCGTGGAGTTAATATCATCTCCGGTGCCCTATATCTTTCAAATAGCGTAGTAACAGATGCAATGGACGAGTGGGGTGAGAAGTATTCCATAAATAATAACTTCGATAATGCACACACGCAGGGTGGATTGAGAATTTTAATTAAAGGTATCAAACACGTAAGTAAACGATAACGAGTTATGACAGAATAAAGATAACGAGTTATGATGAGAAAAAGAATAGAAGAGAAATGATTTTATGTTTAAGAAAAGAAAAATTATCTTTGAACAACTAATTCATTTAACAAACGGGAGATTTACTATAGATATCTTTGATTATAATAAGATAATTATTATTAATAATGTACTTTATTGTGTTATATGTATATTTACTGATATTATGTATAAAAATATTTAATAAAATAATAGAAGAATATATTTTATTTCATAAAAAATACTTATATTTGATTCTTGTGAATTCTTTTTATGTTGAAAGTTTTTAGTTGATCTTGATTTTTTAAGAAGATCAAAATATCTCAATCCTGAATTAATTCAATCTTTTTAGTTGAATAAAAACAAATAGTATATTTTAATAATTTTACAGCCAAAATGTAGCGGTCACAGACTTTTGTTGGGAGATCAAGGTTCAAAATTCAAATATTATCGTAAACAACGGAGAGGAAAGTTGTTGAATGAGAGGATGATGATAGGTCGAGGATTACACCTAATTGTTAAAATAACAACCTTCTTTTGAAGGATTGTGAGGACGTCCGGTGCCCAGTGAATCGAAGTATAATGCCGTTAGATTTTTTTGAAAGAGCTCTAACGGTTGCCATTTAAGTTTAGTTTTTTTTTCCTCTCTCTCATCAATCCTTTTTCTCTCTCACGAGATTAACATTTAAAATTATTTTTAAAATTATGATTTTTTTATTAATATAAATTTAAATATTTTTTGAAAAATAAAAATAATTGATTAGTAATTAAAAAAAAAGATAAAGTAAATTTATCACTCATCAAAAGAATCACTGCAAATTGAATTTTTTTTTTTTTGGAAAAAAATGACACATATTTTAGTAAACTCTCATAATGCGGCTCACATGCCAACTCCGTCTTTATTATTAATAAAGAAAAAATCATCGAAATAACAAAATTTGAACGCATATTTTTTTTAATATGAGTCTACATAAAATAAAATAAAATAAAATAAAATAAAATTTATTTATTACGATTCATTTGATGAGTGACAAATTTATAATATCTTTTTTTTATTTTTAGTTACTAATCAATTATTTTTAATTATTTTTATTTTTCAAAAAAATTCAAATTTATATTAATAAAAATTATAATTTAAAAAGATAATTTTAATTGTTAACAAAATCTAGTAAGAGAGAGAATTGATGAGAGAGAGTGGGTGTGTGGGCCACATACTCTGGTACACTGGGTACCGGACGATCTCTTCCAAAGAAAACTAACGACTCACGTTTTACACTGGATCATACTTTGATGCACGGGGCACCAAATGCCCCCTCAATCCTCCTAACAAACGTTTATAAGATTATAGCTCTCCGGGTCCTGTCAAATAATTATACAAGGACCAGAAACATTAAGGCTATATTTAACATGTAAGAATGAAATAAAATATAATTCATTTTTTCTCAACTTATTTTGGTGTCAAAAAAACCAAATTAAAATACTAATTTTTAGAAATAACTATTCCAACATTAAATGAAAAAAATATATTCTATAATTCAAGTAACGTAATAACTATTCCATCGCAATCAAGATGCAATTAAAAAATAAATTAAAAAAAAAGTAAATACTTTGCATTCACAAAATTTTCTCCATTACTCGTATTACCATTGAGTCAAATTTTTGTCCAAATTTAGATTATGAACTTTCCAAAAAAGTGAAAAATTATTTATCAACATATTTCTTAACAACTAAAGAAATATTTAACTAATCTGATCTCAAATTATCGTATTTCTTAATAATTATACATATTTCAATTTGATCCAAATTCAAATTATAAAATAACAATTTTACCCGACTAATATTTGAGCCATATTTGCACATTAAGCTTCTTAAAAGACTAAAAAAATATTTATTGACATTTTTTAATAATTAAAAAAAATTTAACCTAATTCGAACTCAAATTATAAAGTAACTGTTTTACTTCTAAACTCTCCCTCCCCACCTTTTTCACTCAAATTCACTATCTGAAAAATAAAATTTAGTTTTATAATTTTTCAAAAATTAATGTTAGTAATTTTTATTATATATCATTTTATTTTATCATATTTAAAATATATAATCAAATTATGAAAATTTAAATATTTATTCAATTCTCATTATTTTCATTATGGTGACGAAATAAATGATCCATTTTCTTCCCATTCCTATTTACATTCCATTCTTACTTATTTTATTTTCTTATTTCATTCTCACATACCAAGTATAACATCAATTCCCAATAGGCACCTCATAAGAAACTTACAAATGAAAAGGCTGGTTCTGCATGGTTAATCTAACAAAACACCTAAACAACACTCTCTTCAGGCATACCCCACTCTACAGTCTACTTTTTGTGGGTAACAAATTTCAAGCAAGAGCAAGTTTCACAGCTTTCAACAATCAAAGAATGAAAGAAGACACCCACAACAAGCTCAACAACTATTAATACATTCAAAGGTAAACCCTGCCTATCCTGCTAATAACATTATTTCTCTGGCAAGCATGCCTTCTCAACTCTGCTCAGCTCACACCACCAGCTGAGGTAGGAACTGAGCCAATATGTACAATCTGAAAAGGCGGCAATTTCACGAAGAAGGATCTTTTCATGAGAGTGATGAAGCTTACATATCAGCAGTTTCCCGAACAGATTTTGCCTGGTTCACGTCATCTCCATTTAACTTCGATTTATCCTTTGCAGGTGTCCGCGCTGTGAGCGTCGTTTTTACAGCAGTTCTACTAGGTTGCCGGGCAGCTTCAGCTGTAAGCCCTTGCCCTAGAAACTCAAAATTAGGAATGGGTTTAAGCTTTCGAATGAACTATTCAAGCAAAAATTGAATCTCCAAGTGAACAACTCAGAAACAGGACTTAAAACGGGCAATCTGAATGAGTGAAATTGAAACAACAGATTATCTGAATATTACACTGGATTGTCGAGCAAACCACATATGCTTAGGTGTTCTCTGAATCATACATAGAGAAATTTAGCAAGCAAAAGTGCACTGGAACTATAAAAACCAGAAATTGATACCTGTCTCAGCCCATTTAGAGCACAATTACCAACAATCATTTATGTTCGAATAGGAAATAGAATAGGATTGCGCTCCTTAATTTGTGTAGACTTCGTACAGTGTATTTATAAATGTGCAGACAATCCAATTGGGTGTCATGCACTCCCATTCAATTCTTATTTCTTGACATGGTATTAGAACAAAGATTCTATAGTTTTTATCTAGGTTCTCGCATCAGAATCAAAAAAATCTAATTCCTTAATTTTTGTGTCTGTCTCAGGAACCCCAGCCACCTCAGTACCTAAAAATCATCACAGTTGCCGCTGCAATATCTACGAGTACCAGAAACCCCAATTCTAGTTGCCACCGATCACTATAGCCATAACCAAATCACTCGGCTACCAATTTAAGTGATCGACGAACTCTGGTTCAACCAACGATAGCTGATATCGACTCTAATTCATCTCCAACCTCTATTTCATCATCTCGATCTGCCACTTTCAACAACACCAATTATCAGCAACCATTGCCGACTATCAGTAACCATCAGCGGGTGTTTATATACCGACAAACAACGAAGCTTCTCAAACACCAAAAATCTGTGTTCAGAAGCCACCAGTAATCCATTGTTTGACCCACCAATGGACTTGCTGACCACACATGAGCCTCTCGCTACCCTTTCTGCTGACTTCTAAACTCCACGACACTTCGGCAGCCCTCCAAAACACTTCAAACATTATATTTTTGCCGCCACCGCCAACACCTTCTTTAATCTTTAATGACATCTAATTTGACTGTTTTGTCGAGCGCCCTTCCCCCATGAAATCCAAGCCAATTTGGGGGCAATTGACATAACACTTGACCACCCAAAAGTTGAACGAAAAGAATTATCTCCAACGATCAAATGTTGTCAAGATAGTTTTAATCAGACTTGGCAAACACAAACATCTTAGTGAACCTGCTCCAGCATCAACTAAGTTTCTTATGCTACTTGGGTCCAAGATGATTCGAATATACTAAGCCTTTCATGAAACTCCATGGAAGTCAAGATTCCAGACAGGCAACCATCTGGATACCCATAAGGTAATCTGGAAGTATGTTCACTCTAATGATTTTAATCGCATTTGTGTTGTCTCCGGTGATTTTTTTAAATTTCAACAATCCGGTAAAACTCAATATTTTGTTTCCCAGAAGAGAATGTATGCGTAACCCGAATTCTCTTTAACCACTCTCAGCTGATGCTTGCTCGCATGGCACATGCCATTACCTCTAATCAGCTGCTCCTGTGAATATGCCTAGTTGCAATGAGACTGCTCCACCAATCCTGTGTCAATTTCTGCTCCAAATTCTTTCAACACCAAGCAGCTAGCTCATCGTGCATCTCTTCTTAATGCTTCCCTTACATAAAGAGGTAACCCAATTGTTTGCCTGCCACCTTTCCTCCACACCTTTGATTCTTAATTCTGGTGCTTCAAACTTTATGGTCTAAAACACTTAAATAGAGTTCTAACATTCACTATCTGTCTATCATTAGTCTTGCCACTATAGTCAATGTGGAATTCATACCGCTTCTCCATTTCCTTCCTTACCTTTGTCTTCAATTTTATATTTACCATATTTTTCATATAATCTTGTGTCTATCAGCAAGCTCACATAGTAATTAAATTGTTCAGCAATTTTCTTCCCTAATTAAATTATTCAAGATATGAAAACAAATGAGAAGATTGGTAAAGGGTATGAAACTAGCGGGGTTACTACCTGGATGCATCATCTTTACAGCTTATTCTGCAATTGCTTCCCCAATGGACATTCATTGTCACTTGATCACTCGTCTCTTGCTTGGTTAAAGCTATGATACCCAATTTGTGTCAATTAAAATTTTTAGATTGTGAGTCTCAATTGGGAAAGTATAATTATTCATCCTTTTTCCCCACAGTCGTTAATAGGATGTTATTTCCTTTTCATTTAATTTATTCAGATGTTTATTGTCCAAGTCGTGTCATTTCAACTTTTGATTTTTAGTACTTGGTTACTTCTGTTGATGATTTTCCAAGTAGTTTTTGGATTTATTTGATGAAAAATCATTCTTAGTTATTTTCCATAAACTCAATTTAATGTGCTTATTAAAATTATTTACAGTAATACTAACAAGGAATATTTTCCGAAACCTGTCACCGATTTCATCTTTTCTTTTGGTAAGCTCTATTAATCACTCTTGCTCTCACACTCTACAACAAAATGGAGTCGCTGAGAGATAGAAATTACATCTCATTGGGACAGTATACTATTTGCTATTTCAAATGCATGTTCCTAGTGCTTACTGGGGTAGTGTTGTCCTCACTACATGTCTTTGATTAATAGAATGTCCTCTTCCGTTCTCCACCGTTGGTCTCTTCATTCTATCTTTTTTTTCCAACCAACCCCCTTTTCCTATTTAGGGTTGGCAATTTTAGACACGACATAAACAACTTCAACACAAACATGAAATTACTAAGACAAAAAAAGAAAATAACACGAGGACTTTTTACTCAAAATTGGCACGATTTAATCAAATTCTGAAGAAGATTAATTATTTAACATGTTCATTAAATTTTAAGATAACTGAGCATAAACATAAATCAAAACAGATAGACATGAATCATGAATAGGGACACAACATGACCCAACTACCACCCTTGTTCCTATCTCACCTTAAATATTTGGGTATATGGCATTTGTTGGAGTTGATAAACTAGAACCCCAGGCTCTTAATGCCTCCTTTTAGGGTATTCGTGATCACAAAAGACATATAGATATTACAAACCTCCCTTAATCAATACTCTGAGCGTGTTGATGCCACATTTTTTTTTTTTTTTGGAGTTTATTCTGTTTTCTGAATGAGTCTTTTGTTTTCCCTTACCAAGTCTTCTTTCCTTACCACCTTCCTAAGACTAATATCGCTTACATTCAAATCGCCCTCAACATCCTAATTTGCAGGTTTACACTCGATGTCAAGTTCATGCCTCCAACAATCTTAGTTGTTCCCCACTTTCTCTTACGTCTCTAGACCTATTAATAACTTAAATTTGACTATTACTATCTGCAAAAGTAAATTCATATCATGCCATCTTCAATTTTGTCACCGATCAGGCTTTATCTCCTTCATAGCATGCCTTTATTTCATCTCTATCTTCTATTTCCGCCTTAACTCTGCGCATGAAACTTTTTCACTTTGGATGGCGATGGCAATGGAGGATGAGATATTTGCACTTTGAGCTAATGATAGTTGGGATTTGGTCTATCTCCCTCTTGACAAGCCACTTGTTGGATATTGATGGGTCTATATAGTCAAGGTGCATCCCAATGACTATTGACAGATTGAAAACTCATTTGGTTGCTAAAGAATATACTCAGGTTTATGACTTCAATTTCTTTGGAACTTTTCTCCTATGGCAAAGATGACCTATGTCCAGATTCTTATCTATTTTACCGTTATTTATCTTTGACCTATTCATCAATTAGATGCCAAGAATGCCTTGCTGCATGACGATTTTGAAGAAATCTATATAAAGAAACCTTCATAAATTGTTGCTCAGGAGGAGTCTCAATTAGTCTGCAAGCTCAAGAAATCCTTAATGGCACAAAACGATCTCCTCATGCATGGTTTAGTAGATTCAACACTGTGACTATGGAGTTTGGTCTGACTTGCTGTGGTGTTAATTATTTCGTCTTTTGTCATCACTTCATTTATACAAGGATATGGCTCATTGAGTTGCAATCATTCCTTTACAGTAAGTTCAACACTAGGGCTATGGGGCCACTAAAGTACCTTTGGGCATTGAGATAGACCATTCATGCAATGTATTGCCCCCTCGCAAAGTATGTTCTAAACTAGCTAATGAAGACAGCTACACTAGCTCTAAACCTAGAGACACTCTTATAGATCCCAATATAAAGCTCGTTACGAATAAGAGAGACTTATTAGATAATCTCAATCAGTATGAGAGATTGTTGGGAAGCTAAACTACCCGACAACTATGTGACCACATATTTTATTTGTTATGAGTGTGATCAATTAGTTTTGGAATCAACCCGCACTAGTCATGGGATATGGTTATGTAAATTTTGAGATATTTAAAAGGACCACCTGGTAAAGGCCTATATTAGGACAAAGGACATACTTTATTAAGTGGGAATACAAAAGCATATTGGCCAATTAATCTACTACTGGATATTGTATTTTCGTTAAAGGTAATCTAGTTGTGAGATTATACTAATGTAAATATGGTGGGATAAAGATTAAGGATGTTATTATCTAGGATTGTGATTTTATTCTGAATTTATTACTTGCAGACCTTCTAAATTGTACAGGTACCCATCACTATAAACACCATATAAGAACCACTCAATTGGGTATGTCAAGCATCATTCAATACTTGTTCTCTAACATGCTATCAAACTAGGGATCCCAAAAAACCAAGGAAATTGTCATTTTATTTCAGTCAATCATTGCCAATCTTCCAGAAGATCGTCAACCATCAATCATCACCCTTATCAGCAACCCTCGTCGTGAAGACCAATCTAGTTGTCACAAAGTTTCTCGAGCTCTTCAGATGAAAAAATCCTCATGTTGTCGACCTAGTCCAGTCCTCACGAAGTTCCAATCTAGTCATCAACGTCCAATCGTTGCAAAGTTACAGTCTAGTCATCAACCCAAATGATCAAGCACATCACCATCAACCCAGTTTGAGAACATCATTCACGATAATTGCTTGTAGCCTCAGCCCAATCGTTGCTTGATCTCCAATTGTCATTTCTCGTCATTGAGATCATCACCTCCAACCCAGTTGTATTTCTAGCTTGTCCTAGTTGTTCAAGTGTACAGTTTGTGAGGTCATAATGGGTCACAGAGTTCCAGGCACTCCAAAATGTGTTTGAGTTAATTTAATGTATATTTTATTATCAATCACCACAAATTCCAACGTTATTGGTGGTATCATCACCACTACTTACCCTACTTAGCTGACAAGTAAGAAATCGGACATCACCAACTAGAATAAATGGGCAACGGCTATTAGATTTTCCCTAACTAGTTATGCTAAACATTAAGTTTGATAGAAGCTACTGCACCTCCAACCGATACAAAAGATGAAGGCTGGATTAAGCCAGTGCCCATATTATCAATCTTATATGGACTTCGATGGAACCACATATGCCTTTCACATGTATCCATTTGTAGACTTACAAGGAAGTAGGGGGGTGTATTAGGTTGTTCTTTAGTAATATCTCTCATATGTATGATGCCTCTGGAGTTCTTTCAGTTATAGCAGTTCGGAAAACTAGTACGCTACTTCTCCTCTTTAAATAAAGTTTATGAAGAACTACATACTCTTCAACCACTGTTAACAGATATTAATGCAATGCAAAAACAGTGACCAAAAGGTTGTCATCCATTTTCTTGCCCGTCTTAATCCAAAATTCAAGCCTATTACGGCTCGGATACTTAGTGGAAATCCATTCCTTCCTTAATTGAAGCTTATTCTGGAGCCATACGAGCAAGTGGCATTTAAAGCAACTGCTGAGACTGCAATTCACGATGCATCGTTTGAAAATAGCAAGGGAAGATCAGATTAAGGTCTCCTAACTATTTACTTTTTGGTTACGGGGTTTAGGTCCATATAACATGCTGAAGTTTTAGACTTTTCAAAGCTCGATAACCATGTATCAAAAAATTCTTCTTTAGATACCAATACTACTCAATCTGCATTACTGGAATAGAATACTGATAAGGCTACAATATTCATCATCCACATTCTTACTCTAACAACTAGGCTACTAATGGTGAATGTAATAACTGTGGATAAGGAGGCTATGATGGCCTGGGTAGAGGACGACTAAAATGTACCCATTATGGTAAGGATGGACACTACAAGGACCAATGCTGGGACCTATTTGGCAAACCTTTTCATGTTGCTCATGCAGTCCATACTGATTTATTGATACAAATATCAAGCGACTAACCACAATTGGTCACTCTCTAACAAAAGCATCTGAGGCTTTTATAGGCATAGGTAACCCATTAAGCTTCTTTTCTGACTGCTTCTCTTGCCTACAAGGTAAATCTCCTATATGCGTTTTTTGTCCATTCTCCTTCTCCTTGGATAATTGACTCTGTTGCATTTGATCATATGTCTCAATACTACAAATTGTCCTCCACTAACCAAGGGCTCTCCTACATCAATAATTGCTATCAGTACAATTGCACCTTCTTCATCTCTTTTCCTATATTTTGTCTTTATATGTTTCCTCATTTACTTTTAATTTAATGTCTGTTAGCAAACTTACTTAAAAATCTAAATTGATCAGTAACTTTCTTCCATGATTTAGTCATTTTACGAGATATGGAAACAAGAAGAAGATTGGAGGAGGGCATGAAACTAGTGGGATATACCATCTTGATGTCTCTATTCCTAAAGTTTATTCTACCATTGCATCAACTACAAAAATTCATTGTCGTTTTGGTCATTCATCATCAGTTAAATTAAAGTCCATGTCAACTAGTCTTCGTATTGTAAAAAATTTTACTTAAGTCTTGTCAATCGAGGAAACACAATTGTTTCCTGCATCAACTGTAGGTCATCAAGTACTTTTAGTTTATTCAAATATCTGGGGTCTAGTCATATTACTATCAAATTGGGTTTTAGGTATTATGTTACTTTTGTGGATGACCATTCCAGACTTACTTGGATTTATTTAATAAAAAATCATTCTGAGTAATTTTCTACACTCAAAGCCTTCTGTTTTGAAATTGATGCAAGAAAACGTGAGAGTTGTATGGAAAGGATGGACTGTTTAATAACTTGTTTAATCTACGAATACCAAGGAATATTGAACACAAATTTGAAGAGAAATCAACTCTTATTCAATCAAATAATAATAATCGCCTACCTTCTTCCAAGGCTTACAATTGCTTAAATAAGGAAAAACTCAAAAAATTAATAATGGAAAACTTAGGGGGGAAAAAAAGGAAATCAAATAAAGGAAATTACTCCTAGCATAATTAAAAACATAAAAATCTCTTAGAATTAGGAAAAGCTAAAATTATGGACATAACACTCAAATTAATTACGCCCAAATTCAGTTTTACCAAAATCTCTCCTTTCCAAATATTCTAGGGCAATTTGATCTGGATCATCCTCCCCAAGTCGAAAAGAATTCGACCCCGAATTACACTCCTTATCAGAATTATCACCCAAATAAGGAATTAGGTGTTTGACATTGAATGCATCAGAGGTCTTTATATGGCTGGGCAGTTTCAGAGGATAAGCATTGGAATTGATTTTTTCTATGGCTTCCACAAGGCCTATCTTCCTGGCCTCCAACTTAGAATACTCCCCTACAGAAAAGCACTCTTTGGTTAAAACTGCCCATACGAAATCTCCAACTTCAAATTCCACCAAACCTTGCTTCTTATTAGCATTTGCCTTATATTTAGCATTTGACTCTGCCAATGCGTCCTTAGTTGACTGATGAATTTGTTGGAGTTGTTGAATGAGGTCTTTGGCCTTCCCATTAATGCGTTTCAGCTCTACGACAGGGGCTGAGTCTAGAGTGGCTACGTGGGATAATGCTATACACAATTTGGAATAAAGAAAAAATAGTGCTACAATTAATTGTGTGACTGTATGCAAACTCTGCCTAACACAAAATTTGGTCCAACCGATTGGGTGTTGGCTACCTTCCAAAAACAACGCCAAAAATATCTAAAAAAGCGTGTATCTCGATCACAGGCAATGGTAAGAGCTAATCCATGCAGTCAGTAGACTTCACGAAAGTATAATTGCACCACATTCACGGCATATGTTGTCTCCTTACATGGGATGAAATGCACCATTTTGGAGACCCACCCAACAACCAAATAAATGGAACCATTACCCTGCTGTGTTCGCAACAGGCCCAACACAAAGTCCATACTTACATCTGACCAAGGTCTATTAAGAACAAGCAACGGCATATACAATCCTGCGTTGGTGGTTGAGCCTTTGGGGACCTGACAAATGTGACAGCGCACTACATATCAATAGACATCCCTCCTCATGGTGGGCCAAGAATAAGAAGACTGCATTAGGGCAAAAGTCTTATCTCTTCTGACGTATCCCTCACCATGCAGCTCCTTTATAATTTGTAAGCGCAAGCTTGAGCCTACAATGCATAACTGATTACCCTTACAAAGGAATTTTGCTTAAACATGAAAATCCCGTGTTTCCCCTCTATTCACACTTTCAAGAATACCAAGAAAATATAGACCAATAGATAAAAGTTATTGGAGAGTGTCAAAGCCAAGTACCCTTGATTTATGCTGCATTACAAAGGAAAATTGCTGCACAAATGCAACCCACTTGGCATGGCAGTGGAAAAGGTTCTCTTGGCTATTCAAATGCTTCAAGGCTTTATGATCAGAAAATAACACAAAGTCGTTGTGAACCAAGTAGTGGTACCAATGTTTCAGGGTGATTGCTTCAATCGCCACTTTCGATGCGTCACAGTGTAGCTTAAAAGAACACAAAAAATCTGGTATAACAAGAACAGGAGTAGAGATTAATTTATGTTTAATTAGCTCAAACACTGCAAAAGCCACGTCAGTCCACATAAACTTCCCAGATTTCATACAATTAGTAATAGGAGACATGATTGGTCTGACATATGGGACAAACCTCCTATAAAATAATGCCAACCCGTGGAAACTCCTTCCTTCAACCAAACTTTGTGGTTGTGACCAGTGGTGATTGCCTCCACCTAGGTGTCATCTACTGCAAGCCTATCTTTAGAGACAATGTTATCGAGAAATAATACCTTATCTCTTAAGAATGCACACTTCTTCAATGTTCCAAACAACTTTGCCTCCCTTAGTGCTACTAAAATTTCCCGTACATGCCCTAGATGTTGTTCTTGATTGAAACTGTAAATTAAAATATCATCAAAGTAGCCCACTGCACAATTGCCAATGAATGGATGCAGTACCTGGTTCATCACCCGCATGAAGGTACTCGGCACACTCAACAGCCCAAATGGCATAATCAACTGCTCGTATAAGCCCTCTCAAGTCTTGAAAGCAGTCTTCCATTTGTCTCCAGATTGGGTGCGTATCTGATGATATCCGCTCTTAAGATCCAGCTTACTGAATATTGTAGCCCCTACCAACTGATCTAACAAATCATCCAACGGGGGAATGGTAAAACGGTAACGAACAATGATCTCGTTGATTCCGCGGCTATCTTCGCACATCCTCTAGGAGCCATTTTTCTTTGGGGTTAACAGTGTGGGAATTGCACATGGACTAAGGCTCTCCCGGATAAATCCATTACTCAGCAACTCAGAGCCGAAGATCTTCATGCTCTTTGGGGCTCATCTGGTAATGGGCAAGATTTGGCAAGCTGGAACCTGGCATCAACTCAATTTGATGTTGGATGTCTCGCAATGGTGGCAAACCATTTGGTAGATTAGTCAGAAATACGCCAGCTCTGGAATAGCTCCTCCTGTATTTTGCATATCTTTGCTCTTCCCTACTACACATAGATAACCCCATACTCTTCTACCTCACTTTCAAACTATGCCCTAGCTAGCAAATTAGAGTTCTTCTCTTCCAAGGGTTTAGGTGTAGCATCATTGGTTGGGAGTAGGGGCGATGTGAGTGGAATCAACCATAGATAACCCCACACTCTTCTACCTCACTTTCAAACTATGCCCTAGCTAGCAAATTGGAGTTCTTCTCTTCCAAGGGTTTAGGTGTAGCATCATTGGTTGGGAGTAGGGGCGATGTGAGTGGAATCAACCATGAAGTTGTAAGTGTTAGTACGTCCCTCGTGGGCGATTTTGCGATCAAATTGCCAAGTTCGTACAAGCAACAAATGGCACGCATCCATGGTGATGACATCGCACCAAACCTGGCCTTTATATTTCATCCCTACTGAAAAGGCCACCAAACACCTTTTAGTGACTTATATTTCATTACCTTCTTTTAACCAGGTAAGTTTGTAGGGTGAAGGATGCTACACGACTCTAAGAATCAACTTTCGAACAGCGTTAGCAGATATCACATTCTCACAACTTCCAGAGTCGATAACAAACCGGCATACTTTTCCCCAATATTGTAGGTGGAATGGAAGATACTATTTTACAGCCATAAAGTGCCCTCTTCTTCGCAAGGGGCCATACACAGCTTGCGAACTACCAATAAAGGGCCCTCTCATCCCCCGTAACTTGTTCTTCTACAATGTCGTTGATGTAGAATTGAATAGAAGAAGAAAAAATTAGAGGAGAAGAAGAAGAAGAAGAGAAGTAAAAGGAGGAGGGCAACAGTCGTAGGGGAGAAACAATAGTCAAAATATCATTCAATCAATCATCTGTTAACCCTAATTAGGGTTTAAATAGAAAAGCCCATAGGCCTAACATAAAGGCCTAAAATAGATGAACCTATTACTAAAAATAGCCTAAAACAAATGAGTCCAAAATAATAAATAAGATAAACTAACTAGCTAAACTAAAAATTAATAATCAAACCATAAGACTAATGGTTGGGCCTCTTTGGCCTGACGTCTATATACACGTCCATATCGCCTACTAGTGTCCACACCACCTCCCTCGGGTTGGAAAGAACTCGGCTCTGATGAGAAAGTGGCGGGAAGACTCTCATAAAACTCCAAGAGGCCTGGATCAAGCTGTTGCAGTGTTTTGGTAGGAATCCAAGTGCAATTAGAATCAGGACGACCAACCCAACGAACTAGGAACCTTCGAACCACGGCATTCTTGGTGAGATTAACTTGCTCATCTAAAATAGCATCAATTTTATCACTGTGTCCAGGGACAGGTGATAATGATGGAGTAGTAGGTATCAAGTCAGGGTGGTATTCAATGGATGGGGCATCAAATGGTTCATCAGGGGGGTTGAATATGTCCTTTGTAAACAACAAGGTCCTCAACATTAAAGACGGGGCTAAAATCAAAGTGTGAGGGAATATCAATAACATATGCGTTTAATCCAACCCGTTTTAAAATTTTAAAAAGACCAGTACTACGAGCTTGCAATTTCGAAATGAATCCAAGAGGAAAATGTTCCAACCTTATTCTAATCATCACATAATCACCAACATTAAAAGCAACATGTCTTTTATGTATTTATATGTCGTATTAATTGACTCCCAGCGCTTATTAATATCAACATGCAAGTCTCAAATATATTGCACAAACGCATCAATCGACTCAGACACTAGCAAATGGAGACATGGGAACTAGGTATAAAGGCTTCCTACGCTTATAACCATGCATAACTTCAAAATGGCTCATTCCTATCGACCTATTGACAGAGTTACTGTACACAAACTGAGCAATAGGAAGGATTAAATCCCAACTCCTATGATGATCTTTAGCTAAGCACCTCAAGAGATTCCCTAAATTACGGTTAACAACATCTATTTGGCCATCAGTTTCAGGGTGATACACTCTGAAAATTTTGAGTTTTGTACCAACAAGATGCCAAAGAGTTCTCCAAAAATAGCTAGTGAAACAAACATCCCCATCAGTCACTATGGTTTTAGGCAGACCATAGAATTTGACTATCTCCGAGAAATATAATTTGGCGACTCTAGAAGCATCGGACGTTTTACTACAGGGAATGAAATGAGCCATTTTAGAAAAACGATCTACCATCACAAGAATAAAATCATGTTTCTTAGGTGTGCGTGGAAGACCTAAAACAAAATCCATACTAATATCTTGCCACGGACAGTTAGGGATAGGAAGGGGGTTATAGAGACCAGTATTCTGCTTCCTATGTTTAGCTAACTGACAAGTACGACATTGACTCGCTATTCTACCAACATATTTCTTCAAACTCAGCCAGTAAAAATGACGTTCAACTTCCGCTATGGTCTTGTCATGTTCAAAATGTCCTAAAAGACCTCCAACACGAACTTCCCACACTAGAAAATCCCGTACTGAAGTCCTCGAGATGCAAAATTCATTAGCCTAAAACAAGAATCCATCCTGAAGAATGAATTCGTCACAAACTTCTGAATTGCCATTTTGTAGCTCTAGAAAAAGCTTGCCAAAATCAGTGACGGACTCATACTTATCCTTAAGCCTATCGAATCCTATCACCTCAGCACTCATGACAGAAAGTAAGGACACACGACAACTAAGGGCATCAACTGTCTTATTATCAACTCTTGATTTATGTTTATGACAAAAGAATAGGCCTGTATGTGTTCAATCCAACGACCATGCCTATGATTAAGCTTCTTTTGGGAACTTCGATAACGCAAGGCTTCACGGTCAGAATAAAAGACAAACCCGTTCGGGAGTAAGTAATGGCGTTAGTAACGTAAGGCTTCTACCACTACATAAAACTCCTTGTTATAGGTGGAATACTTTTGTTTAGCCTCACACAACTTCTCGCTAAAGTAAGCGATGGGTTGATGCTCTTGACTAAGTACTCCTCCAATACCTACTCCTGATGCGTCGCATTCTACCTCAAAAACTTTCAAAAAATCAGGAAGACGCAATACGGGGAACCCAGTCATTCTTTTCTTAATATTCTCAAAGGCCCTTGCAGCATTCTTTGTCCACTTAAACTCTCCTTGTTTCATACATTCCATTAGAGGGGCCATAATGGTGCCGTTTGATGAATCGGCAATAAAAAGTAACGAAACCATGGAAACTCTGCACATCATGAATAGTTTTGGGTTTAGGCCAATCTCGAATTGCTTTAACCTTTGAGGGGTCAGCCAAAATTCTTTCAGAGGACACCACAAATCTTAGGAAAACCTTATTAGTAAAGAATGAACAATTTTTCAAGTTGGCATATAGGTTTTCTTTCCTTAGTGTGGGACAAACTTGAGTAAAGTAGTTTATATGCTGATCCTTACTTTTACTGTAAATAAGGAGATCGTCAAAATAAACCACCCAAAACTTTCCCATGAATGGCTTAAGCGCCTTAGTCATTACTCTCATGAAGGTACTAGGAGCATTTGAAAGCCCAAAAGGCATGACTAACCACTCATAAAGGCCATCTTTGATTTTAAAAACAATTTTCCATTCATCCACTGGCCAAATTCTAGTCTGATGGTAACCACTTTTCAAATCAACTTTGGAAAATAATGTGGCACCCACCATCATATCTAACATATCTAGCCGAGGAATAGGAAAACGATACTTCACAGTTATTTTGTTTATTGCCCTGCTGTCAAGACACATTATCCAAGAACCATCTTTCTTAGGAGTCAAGAGGGCTGGAACAGCACAGGGACTCATGCTCTCTCTAAGAAATCCCTTTTTGTGAAGTTCATCAACTTGCTGTTATAATTCAGCATGCTCAGTAGGATTCATCCTATAATGTGGCAAGTTAGGAAGTGAAGCTCCTGGAATTAAATTGATTGCGTGTTGGATGTCAGGCAATAGGTGTAAACAATCTAGGAGATCCTCAGAAAAAATATCTTTAAATTCCGCAAATATCCTACTTGCTTCTTCTGATGTGGCTTGCAGAGAGTGCATGAGAACTTCCTTGACTACTATGGCAAACACGATACATTCTTTCCCACCCATATCACGAATGAGTTCTTTAAGGCTAATGAAGTTCAACACCTTTCAACTCATTATTTCTTTTCCTTTGTTGGAATTAGCCTGTTTCGGTGGAATTGGCTTGAGATGAATTTTCTTGCCATTAAATATAAAGGATCATGAATTGGAACTGCCATAAAGAGTGACATCTAAATCAAACAACTATGGTCTTCCCAAAATGATATGTCCTACATCCATGAAATCATATCACAACAAATTTTATTCTTATAATCAAGGAACTGAATAGGCACCTGACAACGTACTTTTACCGTTATAGATGAAGCATCTACCCAAGAAACATTATATGGATGAGGGTGAGGAACAGTTTGAAGTCCTAGACGAGCAACTATACTTGATATACTGCATTGATGCAACTACCACTATCCACTATGACCTTACAACCGTTATCATTGATCTTTGTATAGGTGTGGAAAATGGCATGATGACTCTAGTCTTCCGTCTCTCGAGTTTGCGTAAGGGCACACCGAACTATACCCACTCGAGGATTGCTAGAGGTGAGTTGTCTCACTCCAACACTGGGGGAAATAGTCCTAAGACATCCTACTAAATTTTCCTCACACTCTTCAACCACATCTTCAAACTCCTCCATGTTGGGTTCGTACACTTGCTCCACTGCTGACTCATCACCCTCAACTCTCTCATCCACTCCAATAACTAGAGCTCGAGAGGGACAACTAGTAGATACATGCCCAAAACCATAACACTTAAAACATTGGACTCGAGATATATTTCTAGGACCCTCAGGTAATTTACCCTTATTCTTATTATCTTTCAAGACTTGGGTACTAGGAGGTGGTCCCAAAACAGATGTAATGTTTGATGAGGAAGGACGGTTATTAGGGGGGTGACTGTCATTATACTTTGTAAATTGGGGTTTAGCTACTAGTTCTTAGTTTTGGACTAGAGTGTAGGTCTCGTCTAAAGTGGTGACTCATCTAAGTACAACCTCTCTTCGCAACTCATCACTAAGACTAGGCCTAAATCGACTCAAAGTAAAGGTTTCATCCTCCTAAACATTACACCTCATCATGAGTTCATGAAACTGTGTTATGTAATCTTTCACTGGCCTATTACCTTGTCAGATATCGTTCCATTGATCTAGCAAATTACCATGATAGGACAAAGGCAAATACTTACGCTTAAGTCTCACTTTCATCTCCTCCCAATCCACACCGGGAGTTCATGACGCCTAGCAAGCAAATTCTCAACACTTTCCCAATACAATTGGGCACTCACCGTCAGTTTCATTTTGGCAAACCGACACTTTCTCTCTTCAGAAAACTGATACCACTCAAAGAAGCATTCCAAATCTTTTAACCATTTGGTAAACACCCAAGAATTTAGACGGCCATCAAATGTCAGGGCTTCTACTTTGACTTGTTTCATTAATTAATCATCATTACGCTCAGGTGACCTGTCATTCCTACGATGTGGCACAAGTTCTCTATCCGGATTCCTAAGTCTAGTGTTTTCCTCAATTATGTCCATCCTAGTGTTCAGTCTTTGAATGGCTTTAGTGAGGGCTGCTAATTGGTTTTGTAATTGGTTGTCGGCCATAGTGCTAGAGGATATCAGGGTGCGACCACTACGAAATTGCATACAATGGTTCTATGACTAAATTTGTTGATATCAATAACGATTCAGCAAATTACTGCAAATATAAACCTTAGCTAATTATATCTAAAAGACACATATACCCTCATTATTGATTAAACTCTAGGACAACTTGAATAAGGTGCAAGCAAGAGTGCTGTATGCCTTTTTTTTAACGGGGAATCAAAGCACAAAAGAAATAAATAAGTAAACAAATAGAATGCTACTCACTTAAAGTATATAGATGAATGAATTTCCTTTCACTAAGACTTCCAAAAGATAAAAAAAAAAATAAGGAAGGACACCAAAAAAGAAGTGAACAAATGTGGGTAGTGAGATTAGTTTAGAGAAGGGAAAAAAAAAAAAGTGTTGGGATGGGTGGAGTCATAGTGCATACAATAACTCAATTAATTGCTAAATTAAGAGTGGTTAATAACACCAAAAATATATTGGAACGAAGTTACCATTCGAGTTGAGAATCGGGACTGTGTTAGTGGTCTAGAATCCACCAAAAATGGCTGGAGTTCATCAAAAAAGTCGCCGTAGGTCACCAAAGGTAGGTGATGCCGCTAATGGGGTTCGTCGGAGGTAAATATTACTAGAATTATGTGAAAATGTAATCAAAAGGCTTGACGATGCGTAGGGGCGGCGGCAGCGGTGGCTGCTGTGGTTGCTATTTTTTTTCTTTTTTTGTGTGTGATTACGCTGGCTGTCCTCTAGTGATGGAGGTTAAAAACGTTTATAGGATCTTCGCTCTGATACCAAAGTTGATGTAGGATTGAATATAAGAAAAAAAAATTAGAGAAGAAGAAGAAGAATAAGAGAAGTAGAAAGAGAAGGGCAGCAGCAGTAGGGGAGAAACAATAATCAAAATATCCTTCAATCAATCATCTGTTAATCCTACTTAGGGTTTAAATAGAGAAGTCCATAGGCCTAACATAAAGGCCTAAAATAAATAAACCTACTCCTAAAAATAGCCCAAAACAAATGGGTCCAAAATAATAAATAAGATAAACTAACTAGCTAAACTAAAAATTAATAATCAGCCCATAAGACTAAAGGTTGGGCCTCTTTGGCCCAACGTCCATAAACACGTCCATATTGTTTACTGGTGTCGGCACCAGTCGTCCTCTTCATCATAAGCAAGACCTTGATCGACCCCTTCAGCCTACTCCCCCATCTCATCAGCAACAAATAAATTCTTATCCGATCTATCCCCCTTTCTGCATTCCACAACATGATGACCGTGCTCATCACACTTGAAACAGTAGATCTCCATACCAGAAGTTGTTGCCTGATTGGTTTGTGTTACTGGTGGAGGTCTAGTGTTGGTCTGCGAAGAATTTGCATTATGGTTTCACTAGGCCTGTGGTGTCCCTGTTGCTGCCACAAGAATTTCCTCTACGAAAAAACTATCTTTCTAAGGTTAAAGATCTTTGATGTGAGTCTGATACGAAGAATAGATCAAACATGTTCAAAGCGTCCTAGAATGGCTATCATAGGTCCCTATTGTATCGAAACACCATCTAATCATTTGACTTGGCGAGATCATTCCGAACTATCAATTGATAAAGCTTAGTGGTGTAATCATCCACTGTGCAAGAGCCTTGCTGTGGATTCTGGAGTCCGTGAAACATTAAGCGAGCATAGTTGTGTGGTAAAAAGGCAGCGTGCATGTGCTTCTTCAATTTTCCCACAAACAGATCTTCGCCTTCCCTTACCGAGCCCTCATCAACTCGATCTGTTGCCATCAAGCAGCAACCTAGTCACCAAATTTGGTAGCAACTATAGGAACACGCTTATGACCTGGCACCTGTTTGAAATCTAGGATCTCCTCCACAATGTGGAATCAATCTAGAAATTCCTCCAAGGCTAGGCCGCCCAAAAATCCTAGAATATCAATCCGCAAACCATTCTCCCAATGATGGGAATCGCAAGGTTGGACGACTTGATCCCCTAACTGGAGGGTGCCAAAGGGATAGTACATATAATCCTCTTGCGAAAAATCTCCATCAATTTAAGCATGATCCGTCAATAGGTTTTAGGGTTTAGGTCGATCTCCGACAACAAAAGCAGAAAACTAATGGGCCAAAGACGAACGAGATCTTCTAGCCATTGGAATCATTCCTCCCATTGTCGTTCCTATGCAACCTCGTCGCGCTCCAGAACCTGATCAAGGGTAGCAGTCTAGGGACCATGGGATGTCCTCTTCTGCAGCGTGCCATGGAAGCTTTGATATCAATTGATGCAGGGAAAACGTGAGAATTGTACGGAAAGGGATGGAATGTGTAATAATCTATTTAGATTATGAATACCCTGGAATATTGAATACAGATTTGAAGAAAATTTAACTCTTTTTCAATCAAAATAATAATCGTCTACCTTCTTCCCAAGGCTTATATTGTTTAAATAGAGAAAAACTAAAAAATTAATAATGGAAAACTTTAAAAAAAGAAAAAAGAAAAGAAATCAAATAACGAAAATTACTCCAAGCATAATTAAAAAAATAAAAATCTCTTAGAATTAGGAAAGGTAGAAATTCTGGGCATTAATGCTGAAATCAATTATGCCCAAATTCAGTTTTACCAAAATCTCTCCTTTCCAATATTCTAGGGCAATTCGATCTGCATCAGAAATTAAACTCAATTCAATTTGTCTGCTCCTTGGTGATAATGTCAAAAAATATTTTTTTAAATCTTCAATGATTTTATTTTATCATGCGGCATGTTCTATTAGTCATCCGTTCTCAATTGCTGGCTAGTCTGGGGCAAAAGGAGTAGAAGGATATTTCAAGGGGGGAGTTGCCTCTTTCAAAGGCTTAGGAATCCATTTTTGCTTCTTTACACAGAAGGGTATCCCGATCCATGGACCCGGATATGCATACTTTTTTGGATTGCATAGGCTTTTTGGTAGTTTAATGGTCGTGGTCTCTACCTTTTGTATAGAAGGACTATTCCTGTTTTATATCACAGGTTGCACTCCCTTGATACTTTTAATACAATTCTTACTTTACTTAAAATATATATATTACTTTACTTAAATATACTACATATATCATCAGAGAGCATAACCATGCGAGATAGAGAGAGACTCACCGCTATCGGGCAAAGATAATTGCTTATTTGCCTGCTTATCCAAACGTGTGGATCTCTCTTTAGGATTGCTGTGGGATCTCGACACAATACCAGGTCTTGAGCCAAACTTTTCAACCAAATCTTCAAGAGGTGGCTTAGACTTTGGCTTGGTAAATAGTGCCGTAGTTGCTTCTGGCATGCTTGTCGACTTGTTGGGTGAAGAACTACAGCCATCAGAATGAGATATATTTGTTTTGTGATTTGACGGGGTTGATTGAAGATTTGAAGCAATGGGTTTCCTTTGAGCAGATTTCAACAGGGTTTTGGTCCCATTCTTTCCTTCTGCTGATCCATTCTCTTGAATCATCACTCCATCTTTGAGATTACTGTCAAGAAATCGGTTTTCCCAGGGACGAACAGCCATCCATCTTTCCAACCAGTTCCAGCCCCAATTGTTTTTATCTGGCTTGAATCCAGATGGAGCTGCCGGCTGCCTTGATCCTGCCTGCCACTAAAAGCATATATATAGATCTTATTTCTTAGGCAGCCATAGTTTAATAAATAAAAAACAAATACAAATCGTGTCTGGACTCTGGATAGAACTCCCCCCACAACATAAGAGATCAAGTTGGTAGCAATCCATAAACACAGAAAATTCAGTAACAATCAAGAATACACCAAAGAATTTGGAATTTGGATTGTTAGCTTGTTATGGAAGTAGTAGATATCAGTACTAAAGAGTTATAATGACAAAATAATATAATCACAAAAAAAAAAAAAATATTGGCAACTATTCAAGAGAAGAAACGCTCAACTAAGTAGCAAAAATTTCCACTCAAAGGACATACAGATATCCAGAAGGCAAGACTATGTTCTTCTTATAAAAGCAAAATCTCCAGGAGGATTTTTAGTATTTCTATAAGATAAAATTTATAACATCTCATATGCACGTATCAGGGGGGAAAAATCTAAAATGCAATCAATCCTCTAATCTGAGGATTTTGAACAGAAAACATGTAATCTAATCTAATCTTTAGACCTATTAAAAAAAAAAAAATCTAATCTATAGATACCATAGGATCATGTTACAGTAGAATGACTTGAGCATATTATCTATCAGCAAATATAAGGCCCTACATTCCAACCCACAAATTATTGACATTGCAACATATGACGAAATCATTCATTTTATATATCTTTCCTATGACATTGGGAATCTTTTTTTTGTTTTTATTTTTTATTTTTTTTATTTTTTTTTTTTCATGTTAGATTTAAGTATAAACCGATTGAAGATAAAATGAGAGCAAATCAATTAAGATGGTTCGATTATGCTAGAAGACATCCAACGGAGACATCTATTAAAAAATGTGAAAGTATAAAGATTATCAAGAGTGAGAGAGGGAGAGGAAGACTCAAGGGAAGTTGGAGAGAAACTATTAAATATAACATTGCCTACATGGATCTAACGGATGACATAGCCCTAAACAGATTTGATTAGCGTCATCAAATCCAAATAACCAACCCCGTCTAGTAGAAAAACGTTTGATTTGGTTTGGTTTGGATTTAAGTATAAGATCAATATGTTCACATTCTTGCAATTTATGTTCCGACACATATTACCATTACTACTGTCTGTAATCATTCCTTCATGTGCAAATACAGGTAAGAACTCCCAAAGCCTTTCTCCAAATTTTGGCTCGCTGTGTCCGATTTGTAATTTTCTACACATCAGAGTCATGGTTTGAATTTCTTATGGGTGAAAAGTTATGCACTTCACATTTACTAAAAATTTCCAAATTTCTCCACATCACCTTTTCTCCTACCTATGCATAGAGAAAACTAAATAAAGCAATTCAAGGGAAATCAAATCCATCGATACCAAAATAAAAAATGAAAAGATAACTAATATAACATGCTAGAGTGAAATACTAGTCGTGGGACAAGAGTTCAACGAGTAACCAAATATCTTATTCATGAATTACATTGAACATTTCTGCAAAGCTAAAAAATAAATGAACTCTAATCACTGGCCATAATTAGGCATGTAAAAAGGGTCAGGTCAACCTCGACCCGATGTCCTTGCAGATTCAACCTTGGCCTGTCCCTAAACCTTAGGGTCAAGGTTTGGGGCACCCCTACCCCGCCCCTACCTGAACTTGACCCTGCAAATTTAATTTTGTTTTATATTATTTTTTTTGATTGTTTATTTATACTACACCAAAATGGACAATATGCATGGGTATTTTTGTGATCTTAAGGGTAGGGACTCAGTAAGTTTCCCCATTCATGATTGAAAAATCCCATCACCAACAAATCTACAATAATTATTAATAGAATATATTTATTTCTATGACCAATTGCTTAATTATTTTATTTTGATTTCAAGTTATAATTAATTTACTTTAAAAAATTATAAAAATATTATTAAAAAAAATTCAAAAATACATAGGGTCAACGGGTTAAGATCGGATATGCCCGACCGACCCGGTTTTTGCTAGGCAGCAACCCATTTCACATGCCTGTCCATAACTCAATAATTTTAGATAATTTCAAAATCCACCCCTTTTAAATACAACGGTAGCAAGTATTCATTCTATTGCCACAAGCTCAGCTTTATTAGAATTTAATAATAACTGTAAAGAAGCCCAACAGTAAATAAGAGTAGGAGCTTCAATCTCAAAACCTAGGTGTTAAGGTAAGTGACGTCCATCTCTTATATGGGAGAGTGACTCTTAGCACGGGCCGATGTGGGACATCTAATAGCACCCCTCACGTGGCCTGCATAGACATAGGCTCAGCGTAGACAATAGTGAAACCCAATTTAAAAACCCACTCAGATACCATGTAAAGAAGCCCAAAAACATATAAAAGTAGAACCCTCAACTTTAAAATCTAGGTATTAAGGTGAAATACCCATCTCTTATATAGGGAGAATGACTTTTATCACGAGCCGATGTGGGACAACATCTAACAATAACGATATAAATAACTTGTCAACAAGCTTTCCTCAAGATCTTCCGAACTTCAGCACCATGCCGCCAATCCAAAAACCATTATCTAGTACGAAGAATCAATTTTCAAGAAGGCTAGAAAAAATAAATAAAGGGAATCAAACCATTATGGTATTGAAATAATTATGCAAATCAGACGCATCCATGGCGAATGCAAAGAACCACTTCAAGCTTTAAGCATGCATTGAACCTAACTTGGAGAAATTTGTACAATTTACTAAAACTTCCGGAAACATGATTTATACAACGTAACATAGTATCTTAAAAAGCTTAGTTACGGGTCATCTGAATTGTTCTAGGAGATATATTGTATTTCATTTATGAGTGTTTTTTTATTTATGCTGAGTTGTAGTTCTAGGTGTCATAGTCTCTTGGTTGGTTTGTTCAAGATGACTCCCAATCTACCTCGTTTGCCTATATAATGTTGGAAATTTTTGTTTTGTGATGGTTGAATATTTGGATAAATGTAGCTTGAGAGTTGTTTTCTCTTTTTCCTCTCGTATTCTTCTCTCCCTGGCTATTTTCTTCTCTTCTTGGCTTAATTTTTTTCTAATTTCACATCAATTAGTACCACATATGAGCGACCAAGTGCAGGAGGTTCCCAACCTCACACTTGCTTATAAAGAGGTTATTTCCAAGATCTGGATCAAGCACAAGAGACTCCCAACCTCATACTTGCTTATGAAGAAGTTATTTCCAAGATCTGAACCCATGGCCCGTACCATTACTCCAGGGCCACCCTTCAAAGCCTACTACCGTATCACATAAAAATCACAGCTACATAAGACTAAGTTGAAATCAAGATGCATTAACATCTATACTTTTTCCCTGGGTTTCCCGCTTCCCCTGATCTGGACCTCATTTTTTGATTTGAAGCCTCATCTCAAATTAAAAATGGGGATTTTCTACTAGATGTTTCCAGACAACTATCTTATTATTACATACCTGGTGAGCCAAAGCATAGGCCATAGCCCTCTCACGCTTTGCAGCTGCCTCCTGCCTCTGTAACAACTTGGCTTGAATTTCCTCGACAGAGCCTACACTATCACACCACCCTTCCTGCACCAACATCAGATGCAACGTATGGCATTTAACATGTATAGGAAGAAAGTTAAAAATCACCCAAATTAATACAGATAATGCTTCTCCTCACTATTTGTAAAATAGCGTTCTAACATTTCCTGTTCTTCAATCCAGAGAACACACATGGGATTTTTACACAAGCACAGGTTCACAATGGTCATTTCATACACTTCAAATATCATGTATATTTCCTGATCCTAAACCCTCTGCTTCAGCAATCTTCAGTTTAACACATTCCAACCATAAA
>QLOD02000010.1:16436729-16439229 GCA_003260245.2 Sideroxylon spinosum | reverse complement strand
AGTAAGTTTTTTGGTTTCCATGGACGTCACTTTTTGCGAAACCAAGTCTTTTTTCTCTCCCTCCACTCCATCTTTTTGGGGGGAGCATAGACAGGTGAAAAAGATGTTTTCTGATGAGGGGAAGAAACTGTTTTATGACCATGGTGAGGGGACTGGTGATAGGAAGAAGGAAAAGTTTAGAGGGGAACCAATATCTCTTGAACAAACAACACGAGACATTGGTGGTGATAAGGAGGCACGTTCCCACCAGTTGCAAGGGTCTAACTTAAAGACCTACGATCGTAGGGAAAATGGAAAATCCTCCTGTGTGATACCATCATGCTAACTACAATCGCCTAATTCAATTCCGGACTTCCCAGCTGACTCATTTGGTAATGACTCTTCTTCCATTGAACCTCCCCTCATTAATTCTGTTGATTTTCCTATGGCTCTTTGAAAAGGTGTTAGATCATGTACTCAACCTCCCATCTCCCAGTTTGTCTCTTATGATCGTTTGTCTCCTTCGTATCATGCCTTTGTTTCGTCTCTTTCTCCTATTTCTATTCCACAGAATTGGTAGGATACAGTTATGATACCTAAGTGGAAGGGAGCTATGATAGAGGAGATAATGGCTTAGAAAAAGCATGACACTTGGGAGCTGGTATCACTTCCGAGAGGAAAACAAAAGACTAGTGGGGTGCAAATAGGTTTTTAGCGTTAAGCATAATGCTGATGGTAAAGTTGAGCAATACAAGGAGAGACCTGTTGCCAAAGGTTGTACTCAAACCTATGGTATTGACTATGAGGAGAAGTTTGCTCCAGTAGCTAAGATGAACTCAGTGCAGGCTCTACTTTCTTGTGTTACTAATTTGAATTGACCTCTACATCAGTTTGATGTAAAGAATGCATTCCTCTATAGAGAGTTGAGGAGGAGGTGTACATGGATATCCCACCAGGTTTTTCTTCATCTGAGACTGAAGGAAAGATGCGCAGATTGAAAAAGGCTCTTTATGGGTTGAAACAATCACCTAGAGCTTGATTTGGTTGATTTTCAAAGGCAAGTTGGATTTTGGATGCAAACAAAGCCATGCAAATCATACTATGTTCGTCAAGAAAGGTGCCAATAAGATTGCTATTCTTATTGCTTATATTGAAGATATGATAGTGACAGAAGATGATGTGGATAAGATTCTCAATCTTAAATCTCGTTTAGCTCAAAAATTCAAGCTTACGGATTTGGGATCTCAAAGATACTTTCTTGGGATGGAAGTGGCACGGTCTGATAGAGATTTTTTTTATCTCCCAACAGAAGTGTATTCTTGGTCTTCTGGAAAAAAAAAAAGTATGTTAGGTTGCAGACCTGTAAATTCTCCTATTGAGGCGAATCATCATCTTTGTGGAGACATGGGAGAGCACACCAATAAGTAGAGGTATCAGCGATTCGTAGGTCGACTGATTTACTTAACTCATATAAGGCCTGATGTTTCTTATGCAGTGGCGTTGCTAGTTAGTTTATGCATGATCCTCGTACTTCACACCTGGATGCAGTTTATCGTATTTTGGGATATCTTAAATCAGATCCAGGGAATGGGATTTTGTTTGCTAATCACGGTTGGAGGTATTCACTAACGCAGACTGGGCTAGTTCTGTGGATAGATGCTCTACATCTAGCTATCATACTTTCTTTGCTGGAAATTTGGTTACTTGGCGTAGTAAAAAGCAATCGATAATTGTCAGATCCAGCATCGAATATGAGTATAGAGCTACGGCTCATTGTGTTTGTGAACTCTTGTGGCTCCAAACCTTGTTGCATGACTAGGGTGTTTCGATTGATGGTCCTATAAAACTCTACTGTGACAATCAAGCTACCATAAATATTACTCACAACCCTGTTCAACACGATAGAAACAAAGCATATAAAGATTTATAGACACTTCATCAAGGAGGAGTTGATCTGTATACCTTTTGTGAGATCCAAGAATCAATTAGCCGACATTTTCATAAAATGGCTCAACAACAAGAGTTTCCACCCCATTGTATTCAAGTTGGGCATGAACGATATCTTCACACTAACTTAAGGAGTGTTGTTAAGTTATGGGTGTAATTGTAATTTATAGATAATTGGTAGGTTATTTACATTCAGTCATTAATTTGTCTGTAGTTAGGAGTTTATTATAATTTTTCTTTTTCTTCTCTTGTATATATTTTACATAATGAGAAAACCTAACCTTTTGCCTCACAATCAAACTTTACAAAAACCCAGGTGGTTAAGGTGAGAGACGTCCATCTCTTATATATGGGGAGTGACTTTTATCATGGGTCAACGTGAGACAATATCTAACATAGTAAATACCTAAAATGTGGTGCAATAATCTGGTTTTGTCTTAGATTACACCATTAGCATTCAAGGAACTTCTAAATCAAGCATTGTAGCTCGTATATACATTGTCAGAATATTAGAATATTCTAGAGGATATTCAGAATATTAGAATATTCTAGAGGATATTATGATTGATTGAGA
>QLOD02000010.1:16420581-16436629 GCA_003260245.2 Sideroxylon spinosum | reverse complement strand
GTTGTAATCGTTGATTATAAATATAATGGTAGAGTAGGAGACCAATTAAGTCTCTGAATTATTCCTTACCAATCTCTTAACATACATTTTGTTCTGAAAATTTCACTGTCCCTAGATTAGAATTCATGTATAAACATTTATATTTTCTCCAAAACAAAGCTTTAAGAAATTTAATAGAAAACAAATTCAGTGCTAAGGATCACTAAAATTGACTAATCAGAACGACACCACTAAGAAGCATGGATATTTCTATGATGGTGTTCTGATTTTGAGTTACCTTGAACATGCCTTGGACACATATCCATGTGTCATATTACTTTATAAGTGCATCCACATCACCTTCTCTTAAGATATTCTCTAAAATAAGTAAAAAAATTGACTTCAAAGATTCTCTATTCCAAAACACATTTTCAACTTCTTTAAATGATTCTCGATAATAATATATAGTAACTCTCTACTATTGGAGAGTCACCCTAGATATTCTTCAAATTAGAGAGCGGATAGAGAAGCTGATGTGGAACTTTTTGGACGCACATGAAACATGTTGCAAATTTGAAAAATGTAAATTTATATCTATTAAATATCCACTACATTAAACTTTTTAAGAATGCTAAACTAACTTTTAATTTGTTTATGTATAGATCTTTTTAAGTGGACCATAGGATTTTATGTTTTATCAATATGGAGAGTACAAAAATCAATTCTATATTAATATATAAAGGAAGAACAGCTCTCAGTGTCTCCCTTCCTATGAAGCCGTGTCACAATTTACATGATAACATTGTCCCTTTAACTCCCTCTAACCACCTACCTTTTGATGAGGACATCACAGAACCCTATTGGAGACCTTTTTTTTTTTTTTTTATTTGTTATTATTATTATTCTTATTATTTTAGGTAGTTTATTTTGAGAATGTTTCTTTAGATATTGTGACCTTTGATCTGATTTTATCTTTACTTATCTTGAGAATTTGTTAGCCTTTTTAAAGGCTTGAGATTATTAACTTTTGGCAGACTTTTGACTGGCGAAAATATTAAATGGCATTTTTACTTTTGATCTTCCCTCTCCTCTGATATTCTCTTCTTCTTTCTCTCTTTCCCTCGCTTAATCCTTTTCTATCTTTACTTTAAATTTCTACATTCCGGCATCAAATTTTGTATCAAAGCAAATCGATTACTTTTTATCTTATCTATTATTATTATTATTTTAGGTAGTTTATTTTGAATAGGATTTTTGAGATATTGTGATCTTTGATTTGATTTTATCTATAGCTAGTCTGAGGATTTGTTAGCCTATTTAAAAGGCTTGAGATTGTTAAGTTTTGGCAGACTTTTGATTGGTGAAAATATTGAATGGCAGTATTACTTTTGTTCTTCCCACTCTTAAGAAATTACTCTTCTTCTTTTTCTCTTTCTCTCGCTTAATCTTATGCTCACTTTGCTTTAAATTTCCACTGCCCGCATCACCATTCTTCTAATAACTTCCACTAAGTTAGTTTTTACCACTCAACTTCCCACTATACATAGAAGAGGAAGAAGATAGAAGATAGACAGGGCAAACGAGGAAAAACAATTAAAGGAAATATCATAAATTGATGAAACATAATATAAGAAAATTAAAGACAAAGATAGAAAGAAAGAAGCCACAGACAGTGTGCCTCTGCCACTAGTATTTTAGTATTTAGACATTTACACATTACATCAAGTAAATAGTTTTACTTGTGCTGCTTAGCTGTACCATAATATTGATAGCTCTATAAAAGCCATCTAGCTTGATAAGGCCTGAGTTTGGTTTTAGGAGAGTATGAGTTAAAAAGAGTTAACTGTAGGTAAAGCCTAAGGTGTGGTCTGCATCAAAGACTACATATCACATAGACCTGATTTTCTAATCAGTATATTACCTATATTTTCTTGTATCAGTCGTGAAAAATAGAGTGCATATATTTTCTTTCTTTATAGTTAGAATTAATCCATTCCTAGCCCAATCTCATTACCACATCTTATAACACCACCCAATTTATGGTTTTAATGAGATAAGCAGAAATGTCAAATCAATTAACTATGCCGTGAATAACAATCAACAAACATGAAGGAACACACGATATATCAAGGAGAAACCTGTAACCATATCTAGATTAAAAAGAAAAAAATTAAGGTGACCAACCCTTGAAATTTTATCTATTATAAACAATGTTGAATACAAGAGTTCACTGACCAAGTAAGGTAGAAACTCCAATTGCCTAGACCTAATTCTCTCTTGTTTGAATAGACAATTAATCAACCACCAAATAAATTGATCCCATTCTTCGACTTGGAGTCCACCAAGTCATAACAAATGGCTCCCCGGAGATCCACTAAAAGTTCACCCCTTTGATTGTAGAAAACAAATTGTTGACCTTTGTTCTTGGCTATGGTTACATGAAACTTCTCGAAAATATAATATTTTGATTCTCGCTGCTTCAACTCAATCCTCAATAATCTCCAGCACTTCGTAACTTTGCTCCCAATAGGAAATAACCCCAAAATCTGGGATTTTCTAATTCTGGATGATTCATTGAATTTTGCCAAATTTCTGCCCAACTGCACCTGCAGAGTTCCTGCAGATTTTCCAGATCAAAGGATGCACAATGCAACAGTACCTGCAGTTCTACCTATGGGTTTTCCAGGGACAACTTCAAGTTCTACAATTTAAGAACCACACCTGCAGTATACCTGCATGACTCAGAGACTCCAGACTCCAGAGAAAAAATATTCCACTGGTGAAGGGATCAGGCAAGACCAACTGAAAAATTTTCCAGATTGGCTTATTCTGTCATAGCTTCCCATCAGTTTCAAAATTCCAATGATCTCATAGTTTCTAAATAATCCTTTGGGAGAAACAATATACAAAACACACTCGACCTGAGAGAACAAAGACCAAAAGAATTGAGTCTATTTCTAACATATGTGAGACGAGTACACTGAACTTGTCATTACAATTGTCATTTGACGTGAAGCCTAGACCTAACAATTTGTTTATCAGTATGGTAAATTTCATGATTTATTGAAAATTCTATTTTATAAAATAATTGTGATGTTTAAAATATAATTTGTGTTGGCTTTAAGAAATTTACATAGCAGTTATTCCACCCCACATATTCACAAATTCCATTTTTTTTTTCTTTTTATATAAAATGTCGGCATCTAACAAATAATTTAATATTTTAATCCTTCCTTGAACTTAGCCTTAATTGTTCAAACTGGACCATTTGCCACCATCTAAGTAATATGGTGCGTCAAACCATGGAGGAAACATGGTTTTGGAACTCGTACCACAAAAATGAGGAAACAAGGCATTGAAATGAAAGTGAATAGAACTAACAAAATTTTAAATATCTTCAGGTAAATAAATAAGATTCTTGACTCCTGAGTTGCAATACAACATGCCAGATTATTATGGGAGTCCATGTGAATATTAAAGAAGTATTTTATTAGGATTTTATTTTTAGCATGCCATAGTTATGGGATTTTGTTTTGATATAAGTTTAGCCTATATAAAGGCTTCAATTGTATCGAATTAAGAGACTTTGGATGAAAATGGCAAAAAAAAAAAAAAAGATTGAATTGAAGCCTGCGTGGCTTGTTCTCCCTTTCCTTCTTCTTCTCCTCCTCCTCTTCTTAGCTGCTGCTCCTACTTCATAGCCCTAATTTCTTTTATTTATTTGCTTCTCCTACATTACCATGCCACCTACATCTATCCTATAGCAAATAACTATGCAAATGACTATAAAAATCTACATTTTTTCATATGCAAAATCATGGTCTATAAAAAGGTAAAAAAGGAATCATAAAGATGAAGATAGAGAAACGTGTTAGCCTCGGGGCTTGTTTGGAGTCCCAAAAAAACTCAAAAAAGTTCAAAAAATTCCAAAAGTTAAACTCCAAAAATTTGAGCTTTTTTTGAAAAATTTTCAAAATCCGTTGAAACGGACCAAAATAGGACATTCCAACGGTTTTGCCAAAATTTTTTTAAAAATTGTACTGACATTTATACCAAAAAGTTTCACAAAACTCTAAAACTTTTCAAGATTCTCCACTAAAATTGTGCCCCGCGTCACTTTATATAATTTTTAACAACTTTATATCAAATCGATCACAAATATCAAACCATCATTTCAAAACAACTTTTTACACTCCAAACACTCAAAAGTTACACTTTTGGTTTTTTTTTTGTTTTTTTTTTGAAACTCCAAACGCAGCCTCAATACAATTGGTTTTGATGAGAAGAAACTTATTATTTTTTAATAAGCAAAGATAGCAAACAATGAATTTCCTCCCAATAGTCTGTTTTATATTCAAAACAAAGAGTATTCAACCTTCAGAAATTTTATGTCAATGCATAAAAATGAATGACCCAAGTTCTACATTGATTTTCCATGTTGGAACCTCAATTTTGGAGTTTAGAATCAATAAGATGTGATTAATGAAGTGTGGTGAAGTCCTGGTGGTGAAAGAAACATGATTGATTTAAATATTCTGAAGTATCCATATAAGGCAAAGAATAGGTGGACACATTACCATTTCAACAATTGAGCGAAGCGTTTTGTGGGAATTGACACAAGTCCAAGAACGATTGCTGCCTCTTTGATGCACAGCGCACCAGAGTCCAATGCGACTTAAACTTTCAATGTTTCTGTTAATGTATATTCATGTATATGTATCACTAGCATTTATGCATCTAAGGGTGATGTACCTTAGTATATATGTATCTAGGAGTGATGTACCTAAGGATAATATATCTAGTCTAGGTCATACGTACAGTGTTTATTGTGTATTTATTATGTATGATTACAATAAATAACAATCTAAGACAACCTATTTGGATGTCAAGTTATTCAGTAGATCACTCATCTCTGTATATAGTATCAGGTTTTCAATTAAGTCAAAACCACAGTCTACGTTGTGACCATATCCATATGGGCTAGTGTGAGGGAGGCTATTAAAAGTTGTCCCATATCAGTCCCCAATATAAGAGATGGACTTATCACCTAACACCTAAATTTTAAGATTGAGACCCTTTCTCTTATGTGTAATCGGGTTTCTTTATATGGTAACCGATGTGTGAAGGCGAAGATTGTTGAGGTGTTTCCACATTAGTTGTGCAAGGTGCTGGTGCTCAGTATATAAGTGTAATGGAAGATCTCACCTTATGAGCTAACTTTTGGGGATGAGAGAGGCCCAAGACCATCCAACAACTGATATCAAAACTTATTCTACAATAGCTTCCCCTTTAGAAATTCATTATCGTCTTGGTCATCCATCTTTAGAAAAGCTAAAGTCCATGGTTCCTAGTCTACACCATTTATAGTCTTTGAATTAGGAGTCCTGTCAGTTGGAAAAGCATCATTGTGTGCCTTTTGCATCCAAAGTCAATAAGAGGCCATCAAGCCCTTTTTTCGTTAGTTTTTTTCAAATGTTTAGGATCCTAGTAGAGTTACTTCAAAATTGGGGTTTCGGTATTTTGTCACTTTTGTGGATGATATTTCCAGAATTAAATAGATTTATTTGATGAAAGATCGATCTGAACTATTTTCTGTTTTTCAAAATTTCTGTACTAAAATTGCAACCCAGTTTGATATACTTGTACAAATGACTCATAGTAATAATGCAAAATAATATTTCTATAAACCTTTTGTGGATTTCATGACCTCAGCAAGTATGCTTCATCAGTCTTCTTATTCCTATATACCACACAAAATGGTGACTGAAAGAAAAAATTTGCATCTCATTGAAACAACCCGTTGTCTATTTTTTCAAATGAATGCTCTCAAAATCTTCCGGACTGATACTGTTTTAAATACATGTAATTTAATCAATCGTATGACTTCTTGTGTTCTCAAAGGATTAAACCCTCATTCTGTGTTGTTTAGTAACAAACCATTGTTTGCTCTTCCACCTCAAATTTTTGGGTGCATTTCATTTATTAATCAGCTTGCTAATAAGATTGATAAATTGGATGCTCATACTAGTAAGTGCATCATTTTGGGGTATTCTAGGTTATAAAAGGGCTACCGTTATTATAGTCCTTCTCTTTACCGATTCTTTGTTTATGCAGATGTCACTTTCTTTGAGTCTACCCCATTCTTCTCACAGCTTCAATCTCAATCTATCCTTGATGAGAGTCTTCATTTCCCTCTTATTCTAGTTGACTCCATTTTAAACAGTCATCATACTCCTCTAACTCCATTTGGTCATATGTCTTGTCCTGATTTGTAGGTATACACTCAATGTCAAGTAGTGATTATTCCACCTCCTGTATCCTATGCTCCGCCGCCAACTCCTCCTATGGCGCCTATTCCATTAAGTGATTTAGATGTTAATATTTCTCTTCGGAAGGATACACGTTCTAGTTCTTCTCATCCTATCTCTATTGTTGTGGCTTATGATGAATTATCACCCTCATATCATTCATTTGTTATATCTTGATTCTTTTTTTCTATTTCTAACACTATTTCTGAAGCACTTTCTCACCCTTGATGGCATTCTTCTATAAAAGACAAGATGTCCGCTCTTCAACCCAATGATACTTGGGACCTTATTACTCTTCTTCCCAATAAGTCAATGATTGGTTGTCGTTGGGCATATACTATCAATGTTCATCCTTGTAAAGTTAATTTTATGGCAACTCAAATCAATTAATTAAAATTGGAAATTAAGATAAACTCTCAACTCATGTTTCCTGATTAGATTGAAAGAACAAGATCATTGTTTCCTCAGTTGAATAGAAGATCATGATCATCCTACAGTAATGTTGATACACTTGGAAGAATATTGCCTAAATGAAGAAGGAAACTGAATGAAGATAGATTTCTTAAAGATCAAAGATTGTCCAGAGAGCATTATCAAATTCCAATATGGTTCGCAGGCAAACCACAAGATACCTGATGGTTCACGTATGCAAATTTGTTGAATATTCTGTTTCCGTTTTAAGAAATCTGTTTATGTAACTTACCAAAAAAAAATCTGTTTATGTATTTGAGTCTTATTTGAAATAGGACTTTGTAAGTCTGTATATATATACACCCAAGCTTAACGTAAAAAGTGAACAGAGGGGGCATATTATAGTGTGTTAGAGAGAGATTTTTTATTTGTGAAAGCTTAAAAATCTTTCTCTTACTGTCTTTTTATTCTTTGTCTGCTTTCTATACAAAGCAAAAAATCCACTTGTAGTGTTTGTCTAGTGAATCGAGCAAGATTAATAAAAGAATTCGTGCGAGTGAATTGTAGTGTGAGTTTAAGTAGAGTCTTGTGACCCGTTGATAGTGGAATTTGTATTTGAGGTTTTTCTCCCTGTGAAATGGTTTTCTAGTTAATCCCCTAGTGTTACTCTCTTTACTTTGTGTGTGATTGTTCGATTTGGAAATTATCAATTTGTATCAGAGTAGGCCACTCTTCGTTCTTGAGTGAGATGAAATCCGAATAAATAGATCCACCTTTTAAAACCCTAAGCAACACTAAGACATCATCTAAAAGTGAAGAGTTTGATTAAGAATTTAATGATATTCAGCTGTTTAAAGAATGCTGTGAACTGAAAAAGAGTAAAAAGGCATTGAATCAAAAGTACAGCATGCTGAAGAAAGAGAGAGATGCTATAAAGATTGAGAATAAAGAAATCTCAGGTAAGTTAAATTCCCAATCTAAGTGTAGAAAAAATGGAAGTGCAACTTGACGAGAAGAATAAAAAACTTGAAGAAAAGGAGAAAACTATAGAGGGACTTCAAGCAAAGATCAAAGAGCTAGAAGGAAAAGTAAAGCATGATGGCAAGATCTTCTCGAACATGATTGACGAATTTTGGAGCAAGCAGAGGCCACATGGATACAAATCTGACCTAGGCTACACTAGAGAGAAGATCACATCAGCAGTATTCAAATCGTCATCAGAAGCCCCAAAGATTGCTCCAAAGTATGCAGAGGCTACAGAAACTTTCCCAAAGTATGTAACGCCACCAAAGAGGAGTGCTCCAAAGTTTATAACTCAACAGTTTCCTCCTCCAAGGGTGAAAGGTATATATATTGCTAAACTCAACCTTTTGTACCTATATGTCACTATTGTGGCATCAAAGGACATATTCACTATAATTGCCACAAACTTTATGGACTCCCTTTGAACTATGTGAAAACCTTTTTCAAAAAATCAAAATCCTAGAGTTCCCGAGACAAATAGGTTTCGTGCCTTTTCTAAATTTATTGAAAATTCTTTAAAAATTCACGTCAATTTCAAAAGCCAAAGAATTTAAATTTTTCAAAACCAAAATATGAAAAATTTTCAAAGAAAAGGAATTTAAATTTTAATAAAAAGAAAAGACATGAGAAAAGCATTGTCAAGACCATATTTCCCAAAACTAGGGCTGTTTGGGTTCAAAAATCTGATCTTTTTACTAAATCCTAGGACATCCTTTGCTTTGAAACTCTTAGAAAGTCTATGGGTATTTGTGCACATCCCTATTTTTTTTAAAAATAAAAAAGGGATAGGAGTTCATTATTTGTTTTGAAGATATTTTATGACTTCTATCTCCTTATAAGTGCATCAATCACTTAGTCTAATCTATTGTAATGGATTAAAAATGTGTACTTCCATTGAGATTGAAAAGAAGTGTTTTGATGAATTTTGCCATAAGTTTGATATGCTTCATTAAACACTTGTCCGATTTTATATATATCTTTTCATCTTCTTATCAATGGATTTTAAGTTAATATTTGATGCATTTAAAAAATGATGAAGAGCAATTAAAAGAATAATTATATCCTATCTTGGAAATGGCTACCAGTGGGACTAGTGAGAAGCCTCTTAATGATATGTCAGTTACAAAAATAACCGTCCTCTGGGTTAATACGATTTAAGGGAATAGCTACCTACCCATAAACGTGTGAAAGCTATCGAGACCCTAAAAGAGATATTCATGGAGAAAAAAAAAAATATGTAGTTGGATGAAAATTAATTGAAAAAATCTCAAAGAATAATCCAAAAATAAAATTAAAATCAAAAAATTGCTCTCAATTCATTTGGTGCCTCAAATTTAATTTTTTGTCTTGTGGTTTGATTGAGGGGAGAATATATGCTTGATTAATCATAATCTCACACGTGCACAAGCATTTTCTTCCGATTTTGTGACTTAATTAATCTCATGATGCAATTTTGGCATTTATTTAGAAAGATGAATTTTTGTTCATTTAAATTTATACTAATTAGAAGATTAATTTATATATTTGGACATAAGCGAAGTAAAATTTCTATTTTTTTGGGCATTTTTTATGTTTAAATTTGTATTTTTGTGCACAAAAACTAGCCCTACAAGAATTTTCCGAAGAGGTTCATACAGAATGTGTTGGAAGGCCGAAAGCTCAAGCAAACTCAGGCCCCGTTTGGTAACTTTTTTTTTTTATTTTTTGTTTATGATTTCAAAATTTTGTAAACTAGCAACAAAAACATTTTTGTTAAATCTGTTTATGAGTTTTTTGTTTCCAAAAAAATGAAAACTTAAACAGAAAAACGTCAACCAAAAAAAAAAGTTCTCTCTTTTCTTTTTCTATTGCAAACATATTTGTCAATTTCAACACTTTATCCATTTTTGTTGCATCATATGAAAATAAATTAAAATTATTTTTAATAAATAATATAATTTAATTAAATAAATTATCTAAATTAATATGTAATATATTTTATTAATTTATTTTTAAGAAGTTATTAATTAAATTTAATTAATATGAAATATTTATTATTAAATTATTTTTGATAAATTAAAAATTATAATTTAATTCAATAATCTATTTAATTTAATTAAGATAAAATATATTTTATTAAATTTATTTTGATAAAATATAATCTAGTTTAACTATGATAATTTAATAAATTTATTTTATGAAATTAATTAATTAAATTAATACGGAATATATTTTGTTAAATTATTTTTAATAAATAATAAAGTTAAATTAATTAATTAACTTAACTAATTTAACAAATATTGAATATATTTTATTAAATTATTTTTAATAAATATCAGAATTAAAATAATTAATTAAATTTAGTTTTATAATTAATTTAATTTAATTATTTTTAACTAATATTAAGTATATTTTACTAAATTATATTTAATAAATATCATAATTAAATTATCTAAATTACTATGAAATATATTTTAGTAAATAACGTAATGAAATTAAAATTAATATATTTTATATTTAGTAGATGAAATGATATAATAATTATATTTTATTCAATTATTTTAAATAAGTAATATAATTAAATCTAACTAATATGAAATATATTTTTAAATTCTAAAATTTTAGAAACTAATAAAATTAAATATTATAAACAAAATTACATTTCAAGCACAGTTCCAGTTTTCATTTCGGAAAAAAAAAATATATAAATAAAAAAATGAAGTGTTATCAAACGGATCCTCAGTGATCTGTTTTTTTATTTGTTTTCTAGTTTTTCTCATTCCCCTATTATTTTGTCAACTTCTCAATTGATAATAATACAGAAAACCAAATATGGATAGATTGATGATTTTGTTATTTTTTTTTTTTTTTTTTTTTGCGGGTATGTGCTTTTGGTGGTTATATTTTGATGGTGAAATATTTTGTCAGCTGATCTTTGATGATTATAGTAAATTTATTTTTATCAAACATGCGTGTGTAATGTTTTTATTAAGCGTTGCAGTTCATGGATAGATTAGAGATTCAAGCTATACAATTTTAGTTTTGTTATGGAATTGCCAAGGGGGATATTATAAGGTTAATTTTATGACAAATCCAAACATTAACTAAAAATCTCAACTCATGTTTCCTAATTAGATTAAAAGAACAAGATCATTGTTTCCTAAGTTGAATAGAAGATCAAGATCATCCTACAATAATGTTGATACACTTAGGAGAATATTGCCTAAACAAATAAGGAAACTGATTGAAGAAAGGTTTCTTGAAGATCAATGATTGTCCAGAGAGCATTAATCAATTCCAATATGGTTCGCAGACAAGCGGTAAGATGCCCGATGGTTCAAGTAGCCAAATTTGTTGAAAATTCTATTTTCGTTTTAGGAAATCTGTATATGTATTTGATACCTAGTTGGAATATGACCTCGTAAATCTATATATATGCACCTAAACTTAATGTAAAAAGTGAACTAAGGGGGTGTATTATAGAGTCTTAGAGAGAGAGAGATTTTTTATTTGTGAGAGCTTAACACTCTCTCTCTTACTTTCCTTTTATTCTTTGTCTACTTTCTGTGCGAAGTATAAAGTCCACTTGTAGGGTTTATCAAGTGAATCGAGTAAGTGTAACGAAAGAATTCGCGCAAGTGAATCATAGTGAGTTTGAGTGGAATCTTGTAATTGATAGTGGAAGTTGTATTTGATGTTTTTCTCCCAATGAAAGGATTTCCTCATTAAACCCCTGGTGTTACACTCTTTAATTTGTGTGATTGTTTGATTTGGAAATTTTCAATCCTGATAATAACGTGGACAAGTTAAAGGCGTGTTTCGTCGCAAAAGGTATGCTCAAGTTTATGATTTAGATTTCTCTAAGACGTTTCCTCCTATTTCTAAGATTACATTTGTTCGTCTTATCATCTCTCTAGCTGCAATTTATCAATGGTCTCTGCACTAACTTGATGTGAAAAATGTCCTTTTTCATGGTCATCTTGCTGATGAAGACTTCATGGAGCAACCTCCTGGATTTGTTACTCAAGGCGAGTCTGAGTTGGGTTGTAAGCTAAAAAAAAATCATTTTATGACCTAAAACAGTCTTCTCGAACATGGTTTAGCCGATTTAGCACTGTTATCACTAATTTTGGCCTAGTTTTCTATGGAGCTGATCATTTAGTATTTATCATCATTCTTCTAAAGGAAAATTTTGGCTCGTGTATGTAGATGATATTGTTATCATAGGTAATGATTCACAAGGTATTACTGATCTGAAATTGTTCCTCAAAAGTACGTTTCGTACCAAGGATTTGGAAATATTGAAATACTTCTTGAGAATTGAGGTAGCTCGGTCACGCATGGGTATCTCTCTTTCTCTCTCAGAAAGTATGTTCTTGATTTTTTAACTAACACAGGTATGTTGGGTTCTAAACTTATGGACACTTCAATAAATCCAAATAACAAATTGGTTGCTGATTAGGGAGAGTTGTTACATGATATTAGCCAGTACAGAAGTTTAGTTGTAAAGCTAAACTACTTAACAATCACTAGACCTAATATATCTTTTGCCACAAGCGTAATCAATCAGTTCTTAGAATCACCTCATAGCAGTCACTGGAGTGCTATTGTCTAGTTTTTGAGATAATAGACAAGTGCACCTATCAAAGGCTTATTGTACAAGGACAATAGACACATTTTAGTTCAAGGGTACACTGATACAGACTGGGCTGAGTCACCATTAGATAGACGATCTACTGGGTATTGTATCTTTGTTGGAAGTAATCTGATATCCTAGAAAAATAAAAAAGCAGACAATAGTATCCCATTCAAGTGCTGAGTCAGAGTATAGAGCCATGGCATACTCATCCTGTGAGTTAATCTGGATACAACACGTGTTAAAAAAATTAGAAGTTCATCATTCATAGCCCATGGAGTTGCTATGTAATAATCAAGCTGCAATTCATATCGCCACTAATCCGATGTTTCATGAGAGGACTAAACATATCGAGGTCTACTGTCATTTTGTTAGAAAAAAAAAAAAGATTCTAAAAAATGTGATCAAAACTAGTGATGTGTGAAGTCTGAAGATCAACTTGCTAATTTGTTTACTAAAGTTCTGGGGGACTTCGATTAAAGTTTTTTTGTAACTAGTTGGGAACATATGATATATATGCTCCACCTTGAAGGAAAGTGTTAATATATATTCATGTACATGAATCACTAGTATTTATGTATCGAGGGGTGATACACCTAAGTCTAGTGATAATGTGTCTAGTCCATGGTTCAAAGTCGCGGTCGCGGCTATCATATTGGCTTGAGAATTTTTGATGCGGTCGCGGTGTCGCGTCGCGATATTGGGCGATATGTATTATTTTATTTTTTTAATTTAAAAATAAAAATGTATATATAGAAAAATTCTAAATAATAAAATAGATATATTATATGACTAAAAATATAATAATGCTCTTACTAAGCATTAGATAACTATTTATAACAAGCAACTAAGCTAATTTTTTTTTCCATCTTTACACAAATCATCGAGAAATCGTTTGTCTCATTTATTTCTCGCCGCAACAATTAGTAGTCTTAGTATATCGTTGAGATATTAGCTTGTCTCAGTAGCGACAAAGCGAGATGACTATTCTTGAAACATTTTTTTAACGCGGACTGAATCTCGTCGCGCCATCCATCAATTCCGATACGTCTCGAACGAGATCTCGGTGTCTCGGACGATACTTTGAACCATGGTCTAGTCTAGGTTATCTGTACAATATTTACTGTACATTTATTATGCGTAACAATCTGTACAAAATTTATCTATACAGTATTTATTATGTATAAATGACAATTTGAGACGATCCATTGGGTTGTCAAGCCATTCAACAAATCACTCATCTCTTTACAGTTTCAATATAAAGGAGCAATATGTCCACAAGAACTCCTAACATGGGTCGACGTATTTACCAATAAGCAACTTGAAAAATTTTGCATGAGAATGGTCGAAACTCTTGAGGAATGAGCAAATACACTGCTCGAGAATTTTGAAAATCATTAGAGATACTATTTTCAAAGGGCAAATGGGTGCATTTAATAATCACAATCACCAACTACCTCCTTCAACTATAAACGAAGAATATCAACAACCTCACAGATGAAGAGCCCCAAGCAATCAAAGCCTTTGTTGCCTAGTTCTTCAATATCATTAAAATACTTTCATAATTCATTTGTAATATCCAACTTCTGAGAGTCGTTTTTATTGGTTTGAGGAATTATATACTCTTTTAGTCAATCATTGGAAGAAAGGGTAGCTATACCCCCTCTTGATTTATGTGAGTTTAGGGGCGACTCTTTATTCGAGAGAGCATAGAGATAAAGAACCAAGCATCACATGCTTCAACTAATAAATGGGCAATTCCACCCTGAAAACAATAGCACTCATGTCGGATCACACAAAATAGACAAAAGGCAAAAACATTTAAATAGGTGTCAAGCTCCAAAACCCACTTAAAAGCGGAAAAAGAAAAGGAAAAAGGTATGTTCCAGGGCCGACTAAGGCAAATAAAAATGAAGGTAAGCACTTGCGTACCAAAAATCCTCGAAAAGCCGTTTGGATGCGTGTGGCTGCCCATTCTTCTCTCAAAGTTCGTTGATCTTGAACTCCATCCTTTGCTTGAAGTGAGCTTGATGGAGAACTAACAGCATCTGGGATTGTAGTGATATTTGCATCTACAACTGGCAGAGTAGCTTTGTGATTGAACTCGTCTTGAAGTCTTTCAGCGTCAATCTCAACTGAATGTTTTCTCCGGTGCCAGAACTTTCCAGTTCTCTGCAACGTCCAGAAAAATATGAGATGAAATGTTTGTGCTGAGTCGAACTGTATCACATTCAGCATGTGGAACAAAATAGGCATCTAAAAATGTATTCATAGGCCAAAGAGTGAACCACAAGGTGGAAGCCTTCTAAAGAAGTTTTTATCACCACAATAGAATTTCGGCATTCAAATATCACTGCAAGTGTCAACTAGAGTCTCCCGTGTAGAAATTAATTTAATCTGCATTAATCATGAAATTGCTTTTGCTTTTATCTCTCTCCATAGGTCTTTAATTTTCCGTTTTCCACTAAATATTTAGCTTCTGTATTATGATTTTTTGTCAAGAACCCCATGCTGCCATCAGCAAGTGTAGTCAGGTCAACTTAACAAAGCACGGAGGTTGGGTACACAAGTCCTTCAGCAAAATTTGAGAATTTATGTTTGTATACATTAAATTGATTTTTAAAAGTTAACCCTTTTTTCCAAGCCCGGAAGTGGCCATGTAAATTGAAAAGTTAATGACAATAGTCAAGACCCATTAAATGTAGTAAAATACACCAAGCAACTCAAAAATGGAAAACACTTGGTTGTACAGTGTTTAACTAAAAGAAAACTAGTCCACATAGATACCCACATTTTCATCCTTCTCTGAAGATTGTAACTTTTCTGATTTCTTCAAACCAACCAATGATCTAATCCATTTCCCGGAGACACCCATGACAATATCCTTTCAGCTCTACCAACTTCAGACCTGTCAGGGCTTTTTCAAAAGCTCAGTACGTGACCTGTGCTTCTCATGCATAAATCTGATCAGCAGCCAGCAGGAAAAAATTACAATATGATTAGCAAGTACAAATGGTTAAGCTTCATGATAGCATGGTAAACTTCTGGTTGAACAGGCTACTCAAAATAAAGAAAATGAAGCTGCATTTCACTCAGGAGAAGGGCATGGAATCTGAGTTGTTATGAACAAGGCCACTTGGGATACAAAATTTGTACAGAAGATTCAGGTTCAAATTAATAGCTAGGCTTATAAATTCAGTTTTATCTATTCCAAATAAGCCCAGAAACAGAACACATAAACTTTAACAAATAGCGTGCTTCTACCAAAAGAATGGATGATCCTTAGAATGCCGAAAGAAGTTAATCCAGTACCAAAACCTCCATATGAACTTCGTAACTTGGAATTAGAAGCATGCATTACCAAATAAATTTCCAAGTTTTGTTAATCTTTATCGCTTATTTGGTTTGTTCTCTTTAATTCAGGAAAGATGATGAAATAATGGTGATTACCAGCGATGAAGATGAGAAAAACAATGAAAACAAGCCTTTGATACCCACATAAAGAGATCCGATTCGAACTAGAGTAAGGACACGGAGAGAAAAGCAAAGCAGGAAGTTATAGTAGCACATTGTGATTGGGACCGTTTCCCAAACAGTCAGGAACATTGCAACATAAACTAGAAAACCAAACTACTGTGGTCCAAACCACTAGGGGATTTTAGGCACCATTTTGAAATTTTTTTTAGGATTTTTCAATGGTTATATAAATAGA
>QLOD02000010.1:16399761-16420481 GCA_003260245.2 Sideroxylon spinosum | reverse complement strand
GTGGTCCAAACCACTAGGGGATTTTAGGCACCATTTTGAAATTTTTTTTAGGATTTTTCAATGGTTATATAAATAGAACCTTGGTAGATACGTTTTGGTACTTTCGTTTCAACCGTCGTATTGAGTTTTTACGGAATTTTTACTTTATTATTTTGAGTGTTTTTTAAGCATGTTCTTTAAGGATCTTTGAAGTTTTTATTGGCGGATGTCTACAATTGTCATTTTTCACTTCGCTTCAAAGTACGGTACTTAATTTCAGATTTAATCTAACGAAAAGCTATTATTTGCTTTGTTTTTATTCTTGTTTCTTGCATTATTATTATGTTGATGTTAGGCTAAATCGCTCATTCTTGATTCAATGAATCAATGAACTGTAGATTATTATGAATATGCTGATGTGTGTAGATCTACGCGTGTTGTGTGAAAACATACACGTAGAAACCTACAGTTTTCAGATTTAATTTTATGTGTTTCAAAACCATTCGAAAACGAAAACCCTCAATCATATTCTCTATAATCACTGATAAGGATTTTTAAATCTCAATTTTTCTTCTATATTTTTTAGATAAATATGTTAAATCTGAACTCTAATAATTTTAAAAGAAAATCATCCGCTTTTATAATTCTCAACGTGAATATAAAACTGAGTTTGGGAAATTTTATAACCCCTCACGAAAACATCTTTCTAATCTATTTTTTCTTTATGTGAAACTTAAATTGAAATTAAAAAAAAAAAGAACACATCACTTTGTGAACTAATTAATCCACTCAAAATTGAAAATTGAATTAAGACCTTTATCCAATAGTTACTTTAAACAAAACCAAGCCTTTTTCCACTAGGTGGGGTCGGCTATATGGATTAGACGATGTCAATCAAATTTGTTTAAGGCAATATCCTCAATTAGATCCATGTAGGCAAGGTCATGTTAATTTAGTTGATCATTGATTTAAATTCTGAATTTCAATATTTCGTTTAGATTAATTTTAGTTGAGAAATTACACTTATTTGCAAATAAAAATCAATCCAAACCTCCAACCACTAGAAATTATCCCTTTTGAACTAGGTAGTAAATTACTTTCATCTTTTGACACCTAGAAATTAAAACAGCAGATTTCTTGTGGATTCGACCTCATTCTCATCGAGGTTAAACTACACTGCACACCCTTGCACTTGGGGGTATTTTTAGACGTAATTCCTAGAGAACGTCAAGTTTTTGGCGCCATTGCCGAGAAAGGAACAATTTGAAAGAGGTTTGGAGAGATGGAGCCATGGAGAGGAAGGTTCTAAAGATGAAGTCTCGGCCAAACAAAAGGGGAATCTGGGTTTTAATGAGAAGTGTAGGGTCCCGACCACTTGGGGAGTGGTTCGAACCGTCCGAGCATCCCACAAAATCCACTCTACTGTGGTGCGAACTAGGACGGATGGCTAGTCCGAACCAGCCGGTGTCTTTTTTTTTTTTTTTTTTTTTTTTTGGGGGGGGACTGCCAATAATGAACTCCTAAAATGCTATATCACGTTTTTCTTTCAGATATTTTCCTTTTGGTCCACCACACCTTTTCAATTACAAGCTCCCCCCTTTTTACACCTCATTACAAATTCTCATTACAAATTCTGCACAAGTATCCCATGACATGCAAGGGTTGATTCAACTATATATCTAAGGTTAAAGAGTTATAAATGTGGTTAAAACAAGAAATAATTTTTTTTTTTTTTAAAAAGGCTTCAAAGTGGATCCAAAAGTAAAAGTAATCAAAGAAAAATCACAGGCTTCCAAATGTAAGAAAGATGGTCTAACATCACTCTCTAGGTTAATAACACTTTGTTAGAGGCATTGATCAATAAATGTAAATCAAGAATAGCATCTTGTACATTTAATACCAAAGCAAAGTAATGTGATGAAGCTAGTTAAGAAAAATGAGATAAAAGAAATAATATACAACGTTAAATATAAAACACTCAAGAACCAAAGCTCAGGCTCAAAAGCTCACAAAATATAAGGTTTCGTGTCTCCACCTATGTCTTGACAAACTTGAATAACTAAATCTCATAAACTCAAATCCATAACACACTTTCATTCAACGGTCTCAAGTGACAAGTTTTCATTGTATTATCAAATTTTATACTCAATTTGAATCAAGTGCCTTGTTCAAGATTGAAACAGAATCATTTATTATTTTCATGACAAATACCAACAGTAAACTAATTCAGAGATGACAATAAACTAATTCAGAGATGTGCAAATCATCATGCAGCCTCCCCCCCCCCCAAAAAAAAAAACTAAAAGGACACATTGTCCCCATTGTGTGTATAGTGCAAGAACAAAAACGAAGGAAGAATGAAAATGGAACATATGTAAGCCAACCACGCCAACTTAAAGTTTAAATGACTAATGATGTTAAAACAAATAACAAAAGGAAAATAAATAAAAGAGAAACAGAAAAGAAAAGGGGATAGGGGGAAGAAATAACTCATGTAAAACGCTGTGAAGATAGGATTATTACAATTAAGTTAGTGTTAAGAGAAGACATAGTGAACATAATTAGTGCTTGTACCTCTCAAGTAGGCTTAGAAGATGGATATAAGGAGAAGTTTGGGAAGACTTGGAATGAGGGCTACTAGAGATACCCTAAGGAGATATGGCTTTCATAGGAGGAGATTTGAACGATCATGTAAAACGCGATGTAGATGAATATATAAGAGTACATGAGGGATATAGATACGGTAACAGAAAAAAAAAAGGGAAGGATATTTTGGAGTTTGCAGTAACTTATGATCTTATGGTGACGAGAACATTTTATAGGAAGAGAGAAGAACATTTGGTGACTTATAAGACTCACTCCTCAAAGATACAGATTGACTTCTTCTTAACTAAGAAAAGAGACCGCTAGCTTGTAAAGATTACAAGGTTATATTGGCGGAGAGCTTGACTTCCCAACATAGGTTGTTGATCATAGGTGTGCAGCTCCAAAGATGGACTAGAACAAAGAAGTTGTATGGATGCTCAAGGATTAAATGGTGGAACTTGAAAGGTGATAAGTAATTAGCATTAAAGGAAAGAGTACTAGAGGAAGATGTTAGGGGATAAATGAGAGTGCAAATAATACGTGGAATAAGGTAGCAGAGCGTATTAGAAGAGTAAGGAAAAAAATCTTAGAAGAATCCAAAGAGAGTGCTCCGGCACAGAAAGAGGCATAGTGGTGGAGCAAGCTATCCAAGATAAGATAAGAGTTAAAAAAGAGCATTTTAAATGGCAAAAGGATCGAAATGAAGCGAACTTAGAGAGGTATAAAGAAGCAAAAAGAGAAACCAAAAAGGCAGTTAGTGAGGCCAAGACAAAGGCATTTGAGAAGCTATATAGACGACTCGACACTAAAGAAGGCGAAAGAAAGATTCAAGCTTGCTAAAGCCAGAAATAGGCGGACCAAAGACTTAAACTAAGTTAAATGCATTAAGGATGAAGATGAAAAGATGTTAATAAAGGAAGAGGAGATAAAGGAGCGTTGGAAGAGCTACTTCTACAAGTTATTTAACGAAAACATTTGTAGTGACATACAATTAGAGTAGCTTACTACATCTAGGGAAGAATTGAATCAAATGTTCTATAGGAGAATTAGTAAAGAGGAAGTAAAAGATGTACTGAAAAGGATGAAGACTGGGAAAGCGGTTGGGCCATATGGTATCTCTAATGAGGTTTGGCATAAGTTGATTGACAAATCTTTTTAACGTAGTGTTAAAGAGCAAGAAGATGCCTGATTCATGGAGGAAAAGCATCCTTATACACATATACAAGAACAAAGGAGATATCCGGAACTGTGTGAACTATCGCGGGATTAAACAAACGAACCATACAATGAAATTATGGAAGAGTTATTGAGAGAAGACTAAGAAGGACAACAAACGTTTCAGAGAATCAATTTGGTTTCATACCTGGGAGATCAACCATGGATGCTATCTTTCTCCTGAGAAGATTAACAAAGCAATATAGAGGAGGTCAAAAAGATTTACACATGGTGTTCATTAATTTGAAAAAGGCCTATGACCGAGTTCCTAGGGAGATTCTATGGAGAGTATTGGAAAAGAAAGGAGTGGGTGTCGCATATATTGAGGTGATAAAGAACATGTATGATAAAGTCTTGACATCTATACGGACAACGGGTAGAGAGATTAAGGAATTTCCCATCACGATTGGTCTACACCAAGGTTCAGCGTTAAACCCGTATTTGTTTGCCCTAATTATGGATGAGATTACAAGACATATTCAGGATGAAGTACCGTGATATATGCTATTTGCAGATAACATTGTTTTAGTAAATGAGACGAGAAAATAAGTAAATGCAAGTTAGAATTGTGTCGGAAAACGTTAAAGACAAGGGTTTAGGAACGTTTAGGCTAAGGTGGCATTTGGTTTGCTTTTTTGTTTTCTGTTTTCATTTTCTATATTAAAAGTCCCAATTAAGAAAACTGAAAATGCTCTATTTTCCTTGTTTTGAGATTTTCCTTGTTTTGGATTGAAAACGCTGAAAACGACTTTTTTCATTTTTCATTTCATGTGTAAATTCATTTTCTGTTTTCTAATACAAATTTTGAAAACATAGGTGGCCAAATGCGTTTGATCTGTTTTCCTTGTTTTCAAAAGTGTAAAATGGAAAATAAACTCAAAACAGAAAATAGAAAATTACAAAAAAAAAAACATAAAAACAAACCAAATGAGGCCTAAGTCGATACAAAACGGAATATATGGAATACAAGTTTAGTCGAACTAGGATAACTGTTAGTATAGAAGTAAGTTTAGGCACACAAAAGATTGTAGAGAAAGAAAACTTTCGATACCTTAGATCTATGATGCAACAGGATAAAGGGATTGATACTGATATAAATCATAGGATTCAGGCCGAATGGACCAAGTGGAGGAGTGCTTCGGGGAACTTGGGTAATCGAAAAGTCCCTCTCAAGGTGAAAGGACTGTATTATAAGGTGACAGTAAGACTAGCGTTGTTATATGCATTAGAGTGTTAAGTAATAAAAGATAATCATGTTCAGAAGATAGCAGTTGAGGAGATTAGAATGCTAAGATAGATGTGCAGGATCACAAGGAGAGATAGGATTATGAGGGTGTTTGGAGTTGTATAACATGATATAAATTTGAAAAAGTTAATATCTCGTGTTTTATGCAATGAGTAGAGTTTTATTTCGTAATTCGTGTTTGTAGTGATTTGTAGAGTTTTGTAGAATTTTGTATTTTTTTGTATCGACTCCAAACAAACCCTATGAACGAGGAAATTAGAGGTAAAGTAGGAATAGCACCGATTAAAGATAAAATGAGAGAAAATTGTTTAAAATAGTTTGGTCATGTTAGAATGTGTCCAATGAAGACATCGCTTAAAAAGTGTGAAAGCATGGAGATTGTCAGGAAAGAGAGGGAGACCTAAGAGAAGTTTGAAAAAAAACTATTAAACATGACATTGCTTCCATGGATCTAACGGAGGACATGGCCCTAAACAGATTTGATTGGCGTCATCAAATCCATATAGCCGACCCCACCTAGTGGGAAAAGGCTTGGTTTGGTTTGGTTTGGTTTTGATCAAGAGTAAGTCATTGATAGATAACAGAATATATCTGAATTTATAGTTTTCTAAATACTTTCCTCTTTTAGACATGCAAGTACATTCTTTTCAGGCTAATTAGGAAAACCAACCAACGTAAAATTCCATTCTCAGCCCATGTTGGTTGCTAATGTAGGATAAGTTGCCCTAGAGTTTGAAGACAATTGAGAACTACAGATTACAAAACAAAATAGACAAATAAAGTTTCCTATTAATTTTAGGAAAATCAAATAATTGGCGGGATTGGTTTATTCTCTTAAGTATGGTTTCCTTTGTTTTCATAATTTTCTTTTATTTAGAGTTTCCTATTTGGTAGAATTCCTTTTCTTTATTTCATTAGGATTTCCTATTTTAATTAGCAATCCAAATTTGCATTGCATTTCCTATTTTAGTCCAATGTTCAACTATAAATAGGCGTGTAACTCCTAATTGGAGAACACACAATTATTAGTACAATTCTTTTTGTTCGACCAACTGTTTGTTCTCTTATTTTCTTGTGGATTCAAGAAATCCTTCCCTAGAAGGACATGTAGCCATTTTTGTACCTACCATCTACGTCTCAGTTGCCTATAATAATTTAATAGCACAAAATATCAATTTTATAAACGTATAACAGCAACTATTTGTCAGCAATCACTCCGCCAATGAATTATTGAGGATGAACAATGTTCACTATTCCTTTCAAAACAATGGACCCAAAAATTCCATATTAATATAGAATTTATCACGATAACAATTAGCTTACTACCATAAAGGCTGCATCTCTAACAAACTAATGAGAGAGTCCCTCAATGGAAGTCCCAGTTTGCGAAACACTTGTCAAAACATTTTTCCACACTCATCAAATCATTTTTAGGATTACATTTCATGTCAGCTAAGTTTCCAAAATAGAACTCAACAAAATATTAAAGAATATGTAGAAGAAAAAAATTAATATTCAAGTATACCAGTGCACTGGGAAAAATCAAGCAGCAAAATCCCAATAACGTTGCAGCAAAGGCCTAATAACACTCCAATGTTTAGGCCTGTTTGACAAAGCTTAGCTTTCAGTTTTCAATTTTTGTTTTCATTTTTTTTTTTTTTTAGTCTGAAAATTGTGGACATGGAAACTCATTTGGTAAATTTGTTTTCAGTTTTCAAAAAATGAAAATTGTTTTCAAATTTTTCAAAAATTATGAAAACATAAAAAAGTGTTTCTTCAAATTTTCATTTTCAATTTTTATTTTTCTCCATAACCACTACCAGTCACAACCATCACCTACTACCATCACTGGTCGTTATCAACATCCAGCCACCCATCTTCGATCACCACCAACTGTCGCCACTACCGTCATTGTCACCTCCTGCCCCGCCTCAACCATCACCGCCACCCCATCTCTGATTACCGCCAACTGTCGCCGCTCCTCATCCACCTCTGAATCCCTACTGCCACCACCACCCCCATCCACCTTTGGTCACCGCCAACAGCCAACGTCTCTCTCCCACCTCTAGCTATAGCCAATCGTCGCCTGTCTCCTACAGTCAATCTAATTTTACAAAATTTAGATCTAATCCATATACCCAAATCTGATCCATTTTGAAAATAAATTTTTTTTAAACCATTATTTTATAAAAAAATAAAAACATATATTTTATTCTATATATATTTATTAAATTAATATATTAAATTATATATTAAATATAATTTATTTAATAATTAATAATCAACTAAATTTAATTAATTCATTAAATCAAATTAATTAAATTAACATGAAATATATTTTATTAAATTGTTTTTAAAAAAATAACATAGTAAAATATGTTCAATATATTTTATTTTTATTGGATTAAAATAATTTTAACAAATAATATAACTAAAATAATTAAATTTAATTAATTAATAACTATAACTACCAACTATCAACTATAGTTACCAGATGTATTTTCAAGTTTTGTCTTCTTTTTCTACTACAAAAAATACAAAACTGAACACAAAAGTTGAAAAACTGAACACAAAAATTTTTAAAATTAAGCATTGTCAAACAGGCCCTTAACTTGGAAGTGCCCCCATAGAAAACCTAATGATAAACCAAATACCATTACAGTACCAACCAGTGATTATTAAGATCCAGAGGAAAGATTCTTGTTACTTAAAAGTTGTCACTTCATTGAATTAGTATGTGTCATACAGGCATTAGCATACCAACCTAGATGGAATATCTTTGTCACTTTAGAGTTGTCATTTGAATTAGTTTGTGCTAGCTGCCATGTAACCTGAATCTTTACATATTCCTTCCGCAATTTTCACCCTGAAACAAAGAGATTGCATTATAGCATTCTACAATCTTAACATAAATCTGGCTTTACCAAGGCAAAAGAGAGAGAAAATAAAAGAAAATATTAGTTAACAGGGAAGAGAAGAGTAAAAATGAAGAGAAATGATAAATAATTTTCTTAATATTTGTTTGAAAGTTTACAGGAAAAAAGATAATGACATTTTTTTCTCATTGTTTGAGTTGTAAAGAAATAGAAGAAACACAAAGTATTTATTGTTATTTTTATTATTAAATCTTTTGAGAAATTAGAGGGTTATCAATTTCTTTAGTCTTTGAATATGTTCATAATTTACTTTTTCTTATTCTTTATTTTATGGGCAAATATGTCATTTTTTAAATTTTATTAATCCACTTTTCCTTTTTTCTATTTCTGTCCACTTTTGGAAATATGAAAATTTTAAAATTTTAAAACTCACTTTTATTCCCATTTTTTTTTCTTTCCTAAAAAACTCACAAACATGAAATGGATTTTAAAATCTCTTCTTTTCTTTCCATTTCACTCCGTCTAAATGGGCCAAAAAATGCAACCACTACCACGTTTACAGTGCTCCTGAGTTCAACAAACTCGAAGAAAGACACATCATGTCCAGTGTCCACATTTTTGCAGCCTGTACACTAACATGTTCACTAGACGACACACCATCGAGACGCATTCACTCAAAACTAGTTTGCAACTCAAACTCCAACTCAATAAATAGTTACAGCTCCTTGCACAATAAGTTAAATGAGGCACATATCTTGCAACTTCAGAAAACTTCCCGTGTATTTAATGCTTAAAGAATCCTACCCTTTTTTAAACATTCACTAAATGAAGTGTGGGAATAGGGAACAGAATGAATGAGATGTGGGATTCCAATATTTACACTGACCAGTAAAGCTTACCAATTGCCAAGATTCCAAACCCAGTAACCCATGAGAGGTCGTTCCAGCACTAAATGTATTCATCTAAACTAATTGTATAAACATAAACCTAACCAACACCATTCAATTCAAACACAGAAACTACAAACAATGAAGGGTTAATCGAAATGTAAGCAGAAAACAAATGTGGGCCAAAAACCAAATCCTAAACTTGGGAAAAATCACCGAGTAAGAAAAAATTCAGCCCAGAACATGCACGAGTCAGCGCAAAAACGATGTAAATCAACAATCCAGGAACAAGAACCGAAATGTACCCGAAGAAAAAGAAAACTCACCTGAACAGTGAAAGGCAACGAGGGGGGAGAGAGAGAGAGGGAGAGAGAGAGAGAATCAAAACGTGGAAAATGGAAAAGTGAGGGCACCTTTTTTTGTGGCACGGATCTGATTGTTTGTAAGTTTATTTATCAATCAATCAACCAAAAGGTGCTGAAGTCACTCACAGTCAGCATCAGTGCTCCTCTTTTGGTCGACCAATTCGCGAGAGCTTCCAAGGTCGGATTCAAATTCAAAAGACGATCGAATTGGCTATTGTTTCATACTCTTAATGGGGTTGCTGAGCTAAGTGCTGATAAAGGTGAGCAGCCATGTGGGAAGTGGTGTGGCCGGCTAACGTACGCGCAGGGTGTAGAGAACTAGGACAAGCAGGGACGTCGTCGTTTTTGTTGCGGGATGACGTCGTGTCACTGTCGCGCACGAGTCCGAGAGTCAATCACGGGATCTTATCGCCCCCACCGGTTCGGGCTGTCGCCGAGTTGAACGCCACAAAGTAAATAGAAATTGTTATTTTGACACGGATAGAAGTATCTTTCCATTTAATTGTGTCCTGATTATAATTCATTATCATTGATTATTATTAAACATTTAAGGATAATTATAATTTTTGTAAAATATGTTTGAATAATATGGACAACCTAAACGCACTTCCAACAACTTTTTTTCTCCAATGAAATTTCCTATCGTAGGCAAGGATATGATTACTTTTTGGCCTAGGTTGAGATCAAAATGAATCCCTAGATTTATGGATGACTCTAACATTCTTAAATTATTATTTTAATGGATAAATTACACCAAACTTTTCTCAATATTTGAGTAATTATAATTACTAAAAAAAATATTTAAATAATTACATTTATCATCTCTTAACTTTTAAAAATTATACTTACTTTCTTATTTTAACATGTTGTTAATATTGACTCCTTCTGTTAAAATGATCATTAAAATTTATTAGAAATGTCAAAGTAACTAAAATCTTAATTTATTTTCCTATTTTACTCTTTTTTTCTCACATTTTTGTTAGTTTTCTTTATAAAAAATTTCAAAAACAAATAAAAAGTTAAAAATAATTGAAAATTTTTGCAAACAAAATTGATGAATATATGTCTGACTCAAAATATCAGTCTCAAAAGATTTACTTGGGATTCCCTTAATTGGCTTGATAACATTTTTCCTGAAATAAATAAAATCAATGGCTGTGAGATTTGTTTTAAATTTTGATCAGCCAAATAACATTTGTTCCCTTCTAGCTAATATTTAGTGGATATTCATTTGGATATAAAATATTCAGTTGATTCATATTTGGTCGATTTGCCTTGATGGTGATTTATTATGATTATGTGAAGATTTTCAATTGTTATGCCAATTTACTTTAATCTCTGGCACCTAAATTTCAAGGAAGTGGATAAATATAATGGGAAATTATCACCAGTTACAACCACTATATAAGTTGCAATCATCTAAAGAAGTTACATCCACCTAAAAGTCATAGAAAAATAGGGAGTTGTTGGAAGTTAAGATGTCATACCCACATCCTAGATTTTATGAACCGAGTACACAAATAAAAGAAGCATGTACTAAACTATTTTATCACTTTCTACGTCTCACATCAAAGTCATACACACACTTTAAAGCAATAAATATAAATAAAATATAAAAATACAAAAATTCATGTTTTAAATTTAAATGACAGTTTTAGTCCAACCAATTAGGCGACAAAACTCCAAAATAGATCTACAAGTCCCTAGTCAAGGCTCAAACAGCCTTCCATAAGTCAAAGATAAGTAATTAATATCCACCTCACAAACAAAGTCCTATTACATCCACTTAAACAATTTTGTAAAATTTATACGTAAGAAAAAAGAAATTAATAAAGTCTTAATTTCAACATTCAGAAGGCCTAGCACGTGACTCAAAATCATTAATTGCATCACAAGGTATAAGAAGATGAGCATTAGTGTGCTAAGAATCTTGTTGATGATGATGATGATGATGATGATGATGATGATAATCATGGTGTTGCAACGAATGCCCTAGCATGCTGCTAAGTGAAATATCTCGCTCTGGAAAAAAAAATTCAGATAATAACTTTCATAAAGAAATTTAAAGTTAATTTTTCATATTTCTCTTCTTTAACATTTTAACCATCTATTAACACTACATAACACATTCAAATAAAACACATTGGTTTCAGGTACTACTACTTGCTTATTGATCAACCCTGAAATGTGTTCGGGTTCTATCTCTCAAGTGTAAGAGAGTGGTTGTAATTTTACTCACTGAGAACTGAGATCATCTTTATAGGGAGATCTGTGTTAAAAGCTCTAAACTTGTTCTCCTAATTAGTAGGTGGACCTAAGTTAATCTAAACTAACTTCGAATTTATGGGATGCTTAGGTATGGGTTGAGTTAAGAATGATGGAGTGAAGAAGTTATGATTCAAACTTGAGATCAAAACACTACAAATAAAAATACATAAGACAATCTTGGCTTCAAACCAAATTCAGTAGTGGGATAGTATTAGTTTAATTAAACGCATTGATAACTCAACCTAGCAATCACAAATGCATTGCTAGGTCAGAAGATATTTCCTTAAATCTCATTTATGGAACTCAAGTTAAGTGGAGACTTTTGAAATTAGTTTCAGATTCACCAGAACATTGAATCGAACATCTAGTGTGCACAAGCACTAGCTTGTAACCAAGCTTCAAGTATAACAAGGGTGAATCGATTTCTTAAGAAAACTTTAAGTTATTGGCATAAGTTTAATGGAATTGAAACTATGAGAAAATTATTATTTTTATTCCAATGGTCAAGTCATGCAACATGACAATTAAGCCAAGTACCAAGGTTAACTTATATTAATAAATAAAATTCGAGTTGGTAATACATCCAACAAAACACATGTAAAATAATAATTTGAATAACATAATATATCAAAATAATTTTATAACAAATTGTCACATTTTAAATGCTTAAAATAGATATTATAATAACTAAACAACCATAAGTTGGGCAAACAATTAAGTTCCCAATCATAGGTCTTCTTTGGAACAACATTGTCACACCCTGCATCACGTTACCTGAGGGGTGAGTGATTCAACATACAAACCATACACTACCTATACCCTGATCAGAGCCATTCACCACTCTGAAGCAACATCCATAATAGATAATAACATAATATAAATCAAGTCTCGACTATTGCCAGGCTATCATGCTCTAACACATTCCATAATAAATACATAACGTAGGCCTTATGACATTTATATTTCAATTAAATAAATCTCTAAATTAAATAATATTATAATCTCAAATACAAAATTAACTTAATTAATCGAAATGCTATGTCTAGAATAGCTTATATTTCTAATCCCACCGCATGCCCATCTAGTTCTTAGGAGCTGCTCTTGCAAGAAAGCCTATCAAGATGTGAGTACTATTCAACTTATGCTCACGAAGTATCATAAAAGCATATATAATATGTAAAGCAAAAGCATGCAGTGTAATTATCATAAATAGATCATCATATTCAACTAAATCATAATGAAGCATCCATAACAAGTGCCAATATAATCAAATAAGTGAATAACATCTCATCACAACATCATATTACACTATTTAGAATTATACATCAATCATCATTGTAAGTCTTAACTTTTAATCCAATTATTATCTTCCTTTAGCATCATCATCATTGTTTTTCAATCATATTTTCATTTCCATTTAAATTCATGGGATGGTATGTTATACATCACCGTTAAGGGGCACGATTAGCCACAATACATGTCGTTGTTAAGGGCCATGGTTAGCCACTATATATGTAATGTTGTAGACTACCAACTTACTAGTATGAGCACCAATCCCTACGCAGGTTTCGGGTCTTTCAACCCTATGGTAATCTTTGTATCCTTCCTTTTTTCGATACCCTCTATTCCTGTATCTTAATATCAATCAAATTATCTTTTTATCACTTTCCATTATCATCTTCAATTATTTTATCCATACATGTCATCAAAATCCACAATCAATACATACGGTCTCAATATTTCCTTTCACTTTCATCATCAATCGTAACAATATCTCATCATATTTCAAATCAGATTATCATATCATTTTCATCCTAAGAATATTTATTCTTGTCATGATCAAACAATCAATATCATTTAATAAAACCAACAAATCATATTCTAGTAATCATAATCAATCAATAATAATGTAATTGGTCATATCATTATATTATTCAATCATATAATAATTAATACCATCATGATAGCCAATACAACAATCTCAATTCAATTCACACTACAACAAATACTCTTTATTATTATGCTTTCTCATTTCCTTAGCTCATTCCAACTCAAACATTACATAATTTTGCATTAACAGATTCTTCACAACTCAATATGTAACATATAACAAGAGCAAGATATCATAATTTATGAAACATAACAAAAGATACGTAAATTGAGATTCTGGAGCACCTAGGGCACCCGCATCAAGGACTGGGGTGCCCCTTTATGGGCAAGTTTCTGTTTCACCTATTTTTCTTAGCTTTTATCCCCAAACTTATCCTAGAACTTAGTCCTTATGTTAACAAACCCCACTTAAGTAATTTAACAACTTTAGAACTTATTGTGTTTAGAAAAACGGTAACTTAAGCAAGAAATTTTTGAACTTAAAGTTTTTAGAGGGATCCAAATGCCCTCACCAATCAACTGAGGCCGGGTAAGGCACCTCGGGCGCCAAAGTTTTTGGAGTGGTCCAAATGCCCTCACCAATCAACTGAGGACGGTAAGGCACCTCGGGCGCCCCCTAAATTCCAGAATGCATACTATGTTTAGTTCGACTTATATCTCGTGTTTTTGTATCCCAAACTTTGTCAAATACAAATGTTGGTTCAAAACCTTCTTTATAGGTGTCATTTAGGTCCTAAAACACTCCAATGATTCAATCAAAACATGATTTAATTATCCCATCTCTTCAACTGAAATTCTTGATTTTAACTTATACATACATATATACACCTATCTCACACCACTTGAATCACTTCCCTAAGCTTCCAAATTCTTAAATAACCATCACGACAACACTTTATAACTCTTTACATCTCATATATGCTACTAAAAGGCTAGAAATCCCTACCGCAAGCTTGAACAAAATGGAGCAAGAAGACGATGATCCTCCAATTTTAGACTCTTAACTTTAAGTTGATCAATCTCCTCACCTTTTGATCTAAATAACAATCAAACCACATAGAAGTGTTCATTGGGTGCTTAATTTCATCTGTAAGATTAGTTTGTATTAGGTTAGAGTTAGAAGAACTTACCCAAACCAAGTTTCTTTGGTTTCACTCTCTCTTCTGGTTTCCTCTTTGCAACCTCCAAACTCTCCCTCTTTTCTCTTCTCTACACCTATATGCACATGCTTGGCTTTCCCTACCCTCTATTCTAACTATAGAAGGCATAGGAATGACCCCCAGCTGTATAAGCCAAAACCATGTCTATCCATCATTCTACTACACAGGCGAGGCACCCCCTAAGCACACCCGACACTCCCCTAAGGCTCCGGGCACCCGCGCTTTTACCCAAGGCACCCCTTGTATTGCCCCCAAGTCAAAAAGTTAATTTTATGGTTATGTGATCCATTACTACCAAAATTTTCATAATAGACCATTCCTAATGACTATAATTACTTAAAGTAACATATTATCATATCCAAACTATGTTAAAAACCATATACTTACATTAATTCAAAAATCTGGGATAATATAAACATCCACTACAAATTATTCATAACTTGAAAATGTTTTACTATGACTGGATGATCTTATTAAAACCCAGTAGTCAAAACCTCCTAAGTTTCACACCCCAAATTAAGGATGAGACCGGCTGTGAACCATAATATCTTAGCCCATGACACCTGTAAGCCTTCACAAATTTCGAACTACTAATATTTAAAGTAGTGATAAATAAAATCCTAAATAATTGAGTCAAATATAATTCTCTAAATAAAATCAATCAACTAGTTCACAACAATAATAACTCCAAAATTTATATAGTTCAATAATACCTAAATTCTAAAACCCAAAGTAAACAATTAAATACTCTTATCAGAGGTCACAGATTAATGGTGTCACGGTCCTAAACTAATCCAAAATACTTGACTATGATCCTTTCATCTCGCTTGAAAAATATTAAAAATGAAGGGTGAGCCAAAAGCCTAATAAATGGATTGCTAAGCTCAAAATAATAATAGCAATTTGAAAATAATGAATTTTCAAATAAATAACTTAACCAAAAGAAAATTTCAAGCAAGCAATGCCCATGCATAAATAATAGTGATTTCAAAATTTGCACGTCAGAGTGTAATAATATCCAAAATTAACACATCAATCAGAATAGCGATATAAATCATTAATCTGTGACTATCATATGGGAGTTAAATATAATGAATGCCATATAATTTCTCATGGATAGTGCTCGCTAGATTTAACATCGTGTTTAGAGTCATTTAGTTTGGCTCCTAGATTCTTCCCTAAACCGATTCGATTGAGCTCATCACAGTTTTTATAGGCCTATTCTTACAATCATTGAGAACTAAAGTTACTATGGTTTTTACAGGCATGTTCCCTAGTTGCCAGAGTCACATCACTTAAAGAGCTTATCCCCTAGACTTTTGTTTCAACTCCAACAACTACAAAATAGTTACTCATCATAATTTCATAAATTCTAAAACTGAATAAGAGTATTCAAACAATAACATAAAATATAGAATTTCTTATCCAAAATAAATAGATTTTCACAAATACTAGTTTGCAAAATCCAACCTTTAAAACATTTATGCATGGACCTCTTATAAATTTTTAATTCTAGCAAGGTAAACACTCACCTAAAGTCCAAAGATGTACATGTAAAATAACCAAGATGATCCGTCACAATCCTGAATATACGATTATAAATTTACTACTTAAAGTCTATCTTATAATTTTAATTAATAAAACTAATTGAATATTAATTCTCTTCATTAATAAATTTATGTTAACCAATCCTAACTGACACTCATGAAAAAAAATCCTTTGAACCCAATTCGCCAACAAGATGTCAATCTTGGTAGGCAAACTCTAGAAGGGCTAATTGTTCTTCCTAATTAACTTTCCACTCTAATGCACATGATCTAAATTTTTCCTCTAATATCTAAATGGTCCTATCAACCTACCACACCAAAATTTTCATAAAATCTCTATTTCATCTCATGTTCGCACCTTGATAATCTTTCTTAAAACGTAAATTATTACACCTTAAAATTATATAAATCCATCCCTAAAATTATAACTCACTATTTTCAAGTTCTCAAAGCCACAACCAACTTCAGTTACGCACTTTTATTCTATATATTTATGATATTTCCTAATATGATCACAAAAGTTACTTACATTTCTTAAAGTCACATCAATACGCACTTAATTCCTTAACTTTAAGATTCTCAAAAAATACATCCATCAAGATTATACTTCAGACATAACTTATACTCAACAAATGCATTATACAATTCTTTGATACATCTCGTTAGCACTAATAGCATAAACTTGAAGCAAAATCTTATATATCTATAACACCAAACTTTCTTACGATTAACAAATATAAGTATAATTCTAAAATTATAATTAAACTGTCTACTAAAAAAATCACATTTATCTCTTATGATTCTATTGCTAATAAGGACCCACCAAATATATATATTTGAACTGAAAAACTTTTAGTACATCAAATATTTGTTTCCATGCATAAATATATAAAAAAATTTAACGTTAGAATTTTTAATTACCAATATAAGTTATTATGATCCAAAATCCACAATACAATCCTAATATTAAAATCAAACTTTTATAATAAAAAAAAAATTTCAAGATTGACATCTTGCTTGCACATTGGGTGCATAGAGTTTTTCTTCGTGAGTGCTAGTTAGGATTGGTTAATGAAAATTTAATATGAAGAGATTTAATATTTGATTAGTTTATTAATTAGAATTATAATATAGACTTTAAATCATAAATATTATATTTGTGTATTCAGGATTGTGATGGATTATCTTGGTTATTTTATGTGTATATCTTTGGACTTCAAGTGAGTGGTTATCTTGCTAGTATTAAAAATTTATAAATTGATTCATGCATAAATATTTTAAAGATTGAATTTTGTGAACTAGTATTTGTGAAAATTTATTTATTTTGGATAAGAAATTCTACATTTTATGCTATTGAGTATAATGGAAATTATTTGAACACTTGTGTGTAGTTTTGGATTTTATGAGATTGTGATAAATAATTATGTGGTTACTGGTATTAAAATAAAAGTCTAAGAGATAGGCTTTTTAAGTAGTGTGACTCTTGCAACTAAGGAACAGACTCATGAAAATTGTGGTGACACTAGTTCTCAACGATTGTAAGAATATACCTGTAAAAACTGTGGTGGCCTCAATCAAATCAACTTAGGGAAGAATCTAGGAGTCAGATTGGATGACTATAACTACGATGTTGGATCCTATGGGCACTGCCCATGGGAAATTATTTGACATTCATTATATTTAACTCCCATATGATAATCACAGATTAATGATTTATCATCGCTATTATGATTGATGTGTTGATTTTTGATATTATTACACTCTGACGTGCAAATTTTGAAATCACTATTATTTATGCATGGGCATTACTTACTTGAAATTTTCTTTTGGTTAAATTGTTTATTTCATAACTTATTATTTTTAAATTACAATTATTATTTTAGGCTTTACATTCCATTCATTAAGCTATTGGCTCACCCCTTATTTTAATATTTTCCAAGTGAGCTGAAAGGATCATAATCAAAAATTATGGATTAGTTTGGGACAGCAACACCATTAGTCTATGACCTCCTATAGGAATATTTAATTGTTTACTTTAGGTTTGAGAATTTCGGCATTGTTGAGTTAGATAAAATTTGGAGCTATTATTGTCGTGAACTAGTTGAGTGATTTTATCTGGAGAATCATACTTGACACAATTATTTGGGATTTTATTTATTATTACTATAAATGTTAGTAATTTAAGATTTGTGAAGGTTTACTTATGCCATGGGCCAAAGCACTATGATTCATTACAAGTCTCATCCTTAATTTGGGATGTAACACTAAATGCATTTATACAATGAGCATGGTACTATCGTTGTATTTGGTGATCCAATCGCAGAAATTATGAGTATATGACATGGCACAGATGTAGTGGAAGACGATAATATTTAGAGAATTGAACAGAAACTAAGAGCCCATTTCGTAAGTTTATGTTTATTTATTTTTTTTGTTTATGTTTAAAGATTTTTTGTAAACTGATAACAAAAATGTATTTGCTAAACCTGTTTTAATTTTTTTGTTTCAAACAAAAAAATAAAAAAAGAATAAAATTTTAACAGAAAAACGTAAACAAAAAAAAAAAGAATAATTTAGTTAATTACATAATTTAATTTAATTAGTTAATTTAATTAACTAATCAAACTAAATAATTTAGTTAATTACATTAATATGAAATATATTTTATTAAATTCAATTAATTGTTTAAAATTTTAACAAAATTAAATATCTTATAGAAATAAAAATTAATTACTATAAACAAGACTGTACTTTCAAATGTAATTTCAATTTTCCTTTAAGAAAAAATGACAAGATAAAGCAAAAAATTGAAAATATAGATAGTTAAATATAAATGGAAAAAGACAGCGTTACTAAATGAATTTCAAGTAAACGAAACATTATATTGACAACTTAAACTGGAGAAAGTAATGTGACTGTTAACTAAGATAATTGCTTATAACAGTTCTCAATATATAATCAGATATCATTTCTTTGACATTGATTTCATGATAAATAGAAATTTATATAAATAAGATCGCATGTTTTATCTTTAGATAAATATATCAGTAATTTAAATTATTTTCAAGTGTCATATTCATAAGTTTCTGAGGGTTTAATATTTCAACATGTCAAACCTATAGCTCAATGAATCTACCATACCACCAACCGAATCACATATAATTTGATTTTTCAAGGACTAACTATACCTACACATGAAGGGTTACTAACTCCAAACCAATTACAACAACTTTTTAGGAACCATCTAGACTGTGGTGATAGGTGGGTCTGCTATACCCAAATAAATCAGACACCACATACAAAATATAGTCATTAAATTCTTGAAATTATAATTATACTGAAATTTCATTTAAAAATTATGAAATATGCTAGATGATCCAATCAGACAACACAATAAAATATAAAATAAGAAGGTACATATGTAACAAGGAAAACCCTATATAGAGGAAAACATAAAAAAGTTTCACTATGAAAATGTTGATTACAAAAATTTCAACCTCGTAATAGATCAACTCTTCAACTCTATATAATTGAATCTTTTTCCTCGACTTCTCGATTCACCAACTCCCATGTAAAAGTCCTTGTCGACTCCTCGAAGAACACACAACAAATCTTCGACAACTACTGATTCCTTAGCCTACTAAATCCTCAGCTTTCAAGATTCGAACTCCTTTGAATCAAGCATGCACACTTAATAATTTTGACTAAATAGTTGAGAGAACACTTTGCAATATTGCTCTGTCATTCTTCTGAAATTGTCTTTCAGTTTATGAAACCCTAGATATGTCCTAAAATATATAAAGAACGAAATCCTAATGCATAGGATTTCCAAAATGCAGTTTGGAAACTGAAATTACGTATTTGTGGGCTTTCATGATTATTCTAAGGCTTTTACAATTTATTCTAACTCGAGACTTTGCTTTTTCAACCTATATCTAAGTCTGCAAACTACAAAACTTTATTTTCACTATAAAGTTTTTAATTTTACAATTTTATTCTTAACACGATTTTAATTTCATTTAAAAGTATACAATTTTGTTTGAATTAATTATGCTTGGTGTGTATTAATGTTTATATATATGCATATATTAGTAGAAGAGAGGGAATGAACACATATGGGGGAGGCTAAGGGAGGGAATGAACACATATGGGGGAGGCTAAGGGGTTGCCAAGAATAATGAATATATGATACATTCATAAGGATTGGTGGCTTAGGAATTGATGACTATTTAAGAGTAGAGGGGGGAAAGAATGTGTATACGGGAATTAGAGGTAATAATTGTACAGAGTTAATGTGGAGCTTTAACCAAATGAGAGAGGACCTTTTTGAGTGTTTACAGAACCGCTCTTCATTCTAATTCCATTTTTTCTTTTTCTTTTTTTCATCGTTTATAGGACTCCTATACACTTTCTTTTTTATTTTTTCTCCCTATGAGTTTGTGGAGGGGGGAAAGAGAGAGAGAGAGAGAGGATTGTGTTAACTCATCTCTGTTTGAAGTGACTATCGGAAGACAAACAGGGCTATAGAAAGGCATGGAGAAATGATCGCTGGAAAATGAAGAATAAAATAGACCAACTTGAGTTGGTAGTTTTTCAGAGACTATACATACATTTACCGATGCATATATTTCGAGGAAAGTGGAATTGTGTTTATAAGATATTTTTTTTTCGTGTGAAATATATATATATATATATATATAT
>QLOD02000010.1:16350176-16394144 GCA_003260245.2 Sideroxylon spinosum | reverse complement strand
AATCCCAATCATAATATCTTGGCCCTATAGCCTTACATCCAAATCGAATAAGTCCAAGTTAAATAATAATAATAATAATAATATAATCCCAAACGTGAATTAAAAACAACCCAGATAAAATAGCACTTTAATCCAGCTCAGTGGGCCCACCAAACATTTATGTTCTACACGTACAACATAATTTGTAGGAATGTGAGCACTAATTCATTTGTGCTCATGGTGCATAATAATAACATATGTAATATGCAGACATAAATAAACAATATATAAACATCATAAAATCAACACCCAACAATCTTATGTCACTAATCCAATTGATAACCAATAATCATAAATCAATATCAAAAATCAAATAAGTAACCTAACCAATTATTTATTTATTTATTATATTCCTTCTATCTCTTTAACATTTCGCATCAACACATCATAGTCATGGGACGGATACTATGAGCATCATTTTTATGGGCCATACCTAATGAGAATGATTAACCAAAATATCGTCATTTGTTATTTTGGAATCATGGGCTGTGATTACCCAAATCATTACCATCGCTGTCATTTATGGATCAAACTCCAATGACCACCATGAGTCAAAATAAACATCATGATATTGGCTACTAACCTACTAGTACAATAACCAACATATACGTATGTTTAGGACCTTTAAACCCAAGGGTAGTCTCTGTACTCTTCTTATTTTTTGGTATTTACCAACCCCACAATTACAATATCATATTTCATTTATCTCTTTTTATTTTCTTTAGCATATCTTATTTAATAATCATCAACTCATCACCGTAACCATTTATTAACACTGGATTTTAACATTAACCATTACATTTAACTATTTATCACTAATAATAACAGGCTCATATCGTTGCATCTTTCAAGAACATAACATAGCATAAACAACTTTTCGTTATTAATATTATTCCTCAAATATTCAACTTATGTTTATCAAATCTTGCACTTATAATTTATTTAAATTATAACATCATTTATCTTGTAAAAATAATTTTAAATCATTTAGTATGCGCATAGGGGCCCAGACAATGGCGCTCACCCTGCCCATGGTGATTCGTGCACCCGAGCAAAAGGTAGAAAGTCTAGTCGAGGCTCTATTTTTGGTTTTCCTTTGGTTATTCACATTGGATCTCAAATTGGTTCACTTTGAAGCTAAAATCATGGAATATTTTTTTTTCCAAATAACACCATAAGACTTGTATGAACAAAATGAAATTATTAGATTGAGATTTCAACTATTATGAATTGAGACATGTGCTTACATTCGTTTTCTTCCCCAAGCACATTTATATACGTATGTACACATATAAAACTTGCATTTCCTTGTACAAAATGCATTTAAAACTCCAAATAAACATGCTAGCAACATTTTAACATCTTCTACACATCATACGTTCAAGTAAAATCCATTAAAATACAAATATATTGGCTTTTCATGGTGTAACATTGAAGAACATAAAGTATTTTCATGGGTTTGTTGAATTTTACAAAAAAAAAAAAAAATTGAAATCAAATTTCCTACTCCAAATGTTGAGAATGCTCTAAACAGGAAACATTCTCAAAGTGAGTCTTGTTCTTCTTATTCCTCATTCGAAGACGATTTCGATGGCAGTGAAGATGTGTTTAGCCTTTAAGAGAGACATGTTTAATTTTTCAAAGATTACTCGAAGCATTTCAAAGAAAATAAGAATTTGACAAAGGAGAGGAAGACAATACAAAAAAAGAAGAGAATTCTTTGAAGATAATTGTAAAAGACTTTGATATCAGAAATCACAACTTGAAGTCCAAATCCATAAGGTTGAAGATGGTGCTTAGACTCAATAAAGGGTGATGGAGGCTTTGAGAGAAAAACTTACGACCATCGATGATGAATGCTTATAGGCACAAAGAGTTTTGAAAGACCTCAATTACAAATTGAATATTCCATCCACAAACCTTCATGAGGTTTTCGGAGTGCCAAAAAGGCCCATGATAAGAGGGACTTGGCTTTGGTTGGGCAAACAAAGAAGATACTTTTACTCCTAAGATTGCAAAGAAGGAACAAAGAAGTCAAAAGCAACTCCACTAAAGTAATGGCTAAGGAAACTCCTTAAAAGGCAAAAAGTAAATTTTTCGGTATGCATTCATATTCTTCTTATTATTTTGTACCTACTTACTTTCATTGTGGAATTCAACATCACATTAAACCTAATTTCCACAAACTATATGGGTTGCCCACTACCTATTTGACATACGTAATTTCATGAAACCTACTTTCTATAAGTCAAATAGGCTCGACCCTTGAGGTTTCAAGAGTCACGTTTTGATTCTAGACCTCACATGCCTAGGTCAATGAGGAAGAATAGAAAGAAATGTTTTTCAAAACCCATTGCACTTAAACGAAATAACTTCAAGACTCAAATTTTCCTAAAATAAGGAGAATTTGGATAAAAAAGGATGACTTGCATGATTATACCCTTAACAAAGTTAAAAGGGTAAGCTTAGTTAAATAGAGGCTATTATTTTTCATAGACTAGGATTTGCATAATATTTCATTTTTTTACTAGTTCTATGTAGTTTAAATTTTAATTCATTACATGATTAACTTTTTTTTGTTTCATTATTGAAAAATAAAAATAAAAAAATTGAAAAATTTAAAAAGAATTTTCTGAACTTTGGCACTTTAGTATTTTATGTTAATTTCTATATATCCTATGATTTTATCTATGCTAGTAGACCATGGATAAAAGTGTATGATCACAATACTTTTCACTTCTTGGACTACATGCTTTAATAAACCAAACCAAGCCTTCTCCTACTAAGTGGGATTGGCTATATGGATTTGATAACACCAATCAAATCTGTTTAGGACCATGTCCTCCGTTAGATCCATGGAGGCAAAGTCATGTTTAATAATTTTTTTCCAACTTCTCTTGGGTCTCCCCCTCCCTCTTTTACTCATGGCAATCTTTATGCTTTCACATCTTTTAACCAGTGCCTCCAATGGACGTCTTCTGACATGACCGAACCATCTTAAATGATTTTTTCTTATTTTATCTTCAAGTGGTGGTATTCCTATTTTGCTCCTACTCTCCTCGTTCCTAATCATATCACTCCTTATGATCCCACACATCCATCTTAGCATTCTCATATTTGTATCTGTCATAGTCTAATTATGATTATGCTTTATTACCCAACACTCTGATCCATACAATAACGCTTGTCTTACCGCCACTTTATAATACCTTCTTTTAACATTCAGGGGGATTTTTCGATTACACAAGACTCCCGAAGCACTCCTCCATTTAGTCCACCCGGCCTGAATCATATGTCTTACATCATTATTAATCCCTCCCTCCTATAGCATCATAGATCCAAGGTACCTAAAGTTTTCTTTCTCTACAATCTTTTGTGTGTCTGAACTTACGTCTATGTCCCAAAGTGTCCTCTTTGGCTAACCTTGCATTCCATATATTTCGTTTTACATCTACTTAGCCTAAACCCTTTTGTTTCTAACGTTTCCCACCACAATTCTAACTTAGCATTCACTCATTCTCTCATCTCATCTACTAAAACAATATCATCTGCAACTAGCATATACCACGGCACCTCATCCTGAATATGTCTTATAATCTCATCCATAACTAGGGCAAACAAGTACGGGCTTAACGCTTAGCCTTGGTGTAGACCAATTGTGATAGAAAATTCCTTACTCTCTCCATCAGTCGTCCGTATAGATGTAACGACTCTATCATACATGTCCTTTATTGCATCAATATATATGACATACACTTCTTTCTTTTCTAATACTTTCCATAGAATCTCCCTAGGAACCCAGTCATAGGCCTTCTCCAAATCAATAAACTCCATGTGTAAATATTTTGACCTTCTCTATACTGTTCCGTTAACCTCCTCAGGAGAAAGATAGCCTTCATGGTTGATCTCCCAAGCATGAAACCAAACTGATTCTCTGAAACGTTTGTTGTCCTTCTTAGTCGTCTTTCAATAACTCTTTCCCGTAATTTCATTGTATAGCCCATCAATTTAATCACATGGTAGTTCGCACAATTCTGAATATCTCATTTGTTCTTGTATATGGGTATAAGGATATTTTTCTTCCATGCATTAAGCATCTTCTTACTCTTTAGCACTACATTAAAAAGTTTTGTCAACTAACTTATGCCATTCTCCCCTAAGCACCTTCAAACCTCAATAGGGATATCATCTGGCCCAACTGCTTTCCTATTCTTCATCTTTTTCAGTGCTTCTTTTACTTCCTCCCTACTAATTTTCTATAGAACATATAATCCACTTCTTCCCTAGAAGTGGTAAGTGGCCCCAATTATATGTCACTACATCTACTTTCATTAAATAACTTGTAGAAGTAACTTTTCCAACACTCCTTTATCTCTTCTTCCTTTACTAACACCTTTTCATCCTCATCCTTAATGCATTTAACTTGGTTTAAGTCTTTGGTCCGCCTATCTCTAGCTTTAGCAAGCTTGAATATCTCTCTTTCGCCTTCCTTAGTGTCGAGTCACCTATATAACTCCTCATATACCTTTGCCTTAGTCTCACTAATTACCTTTTTGGTTTCTCTTTTTTTCTTCTTTATATCTCTTCAAGTTCGATTCATTTTGATCCTTTTGCCAAGATTAAAAATGCTCTCTTTTAACTCTTATCTTATCTTGGATAGCCTCGCTCCACCACCATGCCTCTTTCTAAACTCCTTTGGATTCTTCTAAGACTTCTTTCCCTACCCTCCTAATACATTTTGCTACTTTATCCTGAATATTATTTGCATACTTGTTTATGCCCTAAACTTCTTTCTCTAGTACTCTTTCCCTTAATGCTAATTGTTTATTACCTTTCAAGTTCCACTATTTAGTCTTTGAGCATCTATACAACTTCTTTTTTCTAGTCCACATTTGGAACTGCACATCTATGATCAACAACCTATGTTGGGAACTCAAGCTCTCCCCCGGATTACATGCTTTAATAATGAGTAATATTTTATTGTTCTTTGTCATGATTGTGATATGTTTTCTAGTCCACATTTGGAACTACACATCTATGATCAACAACCTATGTTGGGAACTCAAGCTCTCCCCCGGACTACATGCTTTAATAATGAGTAATATTTTATTGTTCTTTGTCATGGTTGTGATATGTTTTTAATTTTAGTTTCACACAAGTGAAGTCTAGTACTGTGTTTAAGTCTATCTATCATTCTTTAAGCTTGACTTTATTCTTTACATGAACCTATGGTTACTCTTTGGGATCTTTCAAATAGATTTGCTTGAAAAAGGCAACCAATGGACTAAAGTGAAGTCACCCCATTGACATGTCGTATACCAAAATAACCACCATTTGAGAAGAGACGATATATAGGAAAAGACAACCTATCCATAAATTTGTGAAAGCCAGCAAATTTAATAGAATTTGTGCAAGGTTGCCAAAACAAAATGGCTTGTTGGTGATCATATATGCTGAATTTTATCATGGAAAAAAGAAGTTACAAATTGAAAAATTGGGAGAAATTAGTTGAAAAGTTCAAGTATTTTAATTTTTATCTCAATTGTGGTTTAATGACACATGGAGAGTGTAAGGAAGATGCATCGCAGTATGATAGTATGAATGATTTGCATGTTGGATACTTAGTCACACACATCTCTAGCAATTTTCACTTTTATACCTTAACAACTCATGAGATGAAAGTTCTTAATTCCATGAATTCTTGAATTCATGACATATAGAGTGGTCATTCCCTTAATCTAATGTTCTTAAGGTATAATTTTGATCATAGCGTATTGAAAAATAGACTAGGGTACTTGAGTTGAGAAGCTCAATATTTAGATTTTAACCTCAGTTAGTTTGTATTCTTTTAATTAGATGTTGCATGTTTTTACCTTTTCCTTTGCCTCTATTGATTTATGTTCAATTATTTATTTTCTCATTCCTTGGTTTCAATTTTGTAATTTCGTGATAAAAAAGGGGGAGAAGAGTTTGATTATATTGTCTTAAACTTAATACTTTTCACGAGGTGTTTTGTTTAAATGATGTGTAGGTTTGTTTCGGAACATTGATCAAGGGGGAGTTTACAAGTTCACATATTGAGCAGGAGTTTAGCTTGATTTTGTTTAAATCTTGGAAAATGTTGTAAATATTGGAAAATATTGTAATTTTTTTTGATCGTATATAGGAGCATTGTTTTGTCACAAAACTACCAAAAAAGAAGATTGCTATGTTTATTTTTATAATTGACAAATTAGTGAACAAAACAATGATTTCAAACTTGTACTTTTAGTTATTTGGTTAATGTGTCAAAGTATAGTTTTGAATGATTTTTGAAAAGTTTCTTAATATTTAAGGAGGTCGGACATATTTTAAGGTAAGTTTCATAATGTTCAAGTAGGTTGGAAAGTTTTCTAAAATATTTTGAAAAGTTTCTTAAAAAATTTTGGAAACAAGAAACTATACAATTTTATGTAGGATTGGATTACTTGAGTGATCTATAAATAGAAAACTTCTTATGGGGTCTTGAAGCACATTTAGAGAGAGACGAACAATTTTTTGTGAGTTGATAATTGACCTCTCTCAACTTAACCATGACAGTTTTTAAGTACCAAGCTTCTTATGCACAGATTCTTCGAAGGAGTTCAAAGGTGTGAGTGCATTCTTCATCAAGTGCAAGTGAAAATTCTTTTTCATGTGTTGGAGAAGGCGTCCACTATGATCGGTGCAGTAAGGTTGAAAGAGTACACTATGTATATTACCGTTGCTCCTTGTAACTGTTTATGTATACCGAAAATTTTGGTCTTTGTGACTCAATGTTTTTCTTGTTTATTCGCAAAGGGTTTTTTTTGTAAAAATCTTTGTGTTCAATCTCTTTTACTTTTCCGCATTGTGATTACTTAATTCATTTTTCATAACTAGCAAAGGGCGAAATTTCAGATTTTATTGGTGAAATCTTGTTTATCTTGAATATAAGCTCTTAGGGTGCATAAATGTTGGTATGCTCAATATTATTCATTACTATAGATATGGAAAATTGATTATTTTCCCTTGGAAAGCATCGTGAATAATGTTGACTTAATATATTTACCTTTGCTTGAATTATTTAAAATGTCGGGTTACTTTGGGTTTGGGTTTATGAAACTTCAAATATGGAAATTTCTTATTGATTTTATTTAGGGGTGGTTTCCCGATGTGATTTTGTGGACACAATCAGTAGGTATCTTTGGTGATGGGCTATGGACCCGAACTTGTTAGCCTTGCGAGGAAATTTTGGGTTTATTTATATATATTATATCTGAGAATGATGGCCTCACAGTGTGTGAATATTAGTGCTCACTGGAAGATGCAGTGGGTGTTTGAAGTATGGGGAGAGTGGCGGACTCACAATGTACTACTATTTACAGTCACTGGAATTCAATAGTCCCAAGGATGAGGGCACAAAGAAGTATTAGGAAATGGTTATCTATTGTTTTGTTGTTGCATTGCAACCACCTAGTCACAATTATTATATCGGACCATCCAATACAGTGTAGTGTTTGATTTGTTGCACGTGACAATACTTGAAGGTTTGACTCCTGAGCTTAATAGCTCAACCCAACCTAATAATTTCAAGTTTCCATCCCACAGTGGGGGAAGATCATCAAGGAGCGCTTTAGATCGACCATTGTCCCCTCTTTTGAAATTTAACTGACATGGGTATCTTTTAATGATTGTCAGTGTAATATTATTTATTATGGACGAATGTAATTAAACACTTTTGTCTCTTAACTTGCAATATTTTGTATTTATACACTTTATTTGATTATAATATTTTTTTGGGATGCACAATATGCTATGAGATTCTATGTTATCATTTTTTTAACTATATTACCTTGTTGCACTTGACCTTGTGTCACGCATCAAACTAACCTTTCAACTTAGGATTATTAGCAGCATGATAGAAATCCTTTAATTCACTTTTATCTTATTCCAAGTCATCTTGGAAATTCAGTGTGTGACATCTAGGGTGCATGTGAATGGGATCCATTTTCACCTTATGGGTCTCCGGATAATTTTTTACAATTGTTTAAAAATCAATGTTGAGTTATTTAACACCTTTAGTCTAGTATTGGATTAAAACACCCCAGTTTATCAATTCTCCTTTTGAATTATTTTGGATTATTTTATAGCATGCTTTTTTTATTTTTTATTTTTTTTAGTTTGAACATACGTGATATCGATATTGTTATTGTATGCATGATTGGGTATAACATATGCATAAGGATATCATTGAGTTGGAGTGGGATCGACTATTGCCTCTATTATCCTCAAACCTGTTTGGTAAAGTATTCCTGGACAAGGTAGACATTCAATGGTTATTTTTAACGAGCTATCATCCTCTAACCTATTAGGTAATCGAGTACACATAGTTTTCAAATATTAGGCCGTTAATTGGATAATAAATTTAGGCATCCGATAATTTAGAGGGATAACCAAGTAATTTAGATGGATGATCAAGTAATACTCATTGCGTACCCAATAAATAAGTAATTGGCATGGGTAATTTAGGCCGAAACCTGAAAATACCTATCAAATATTCTATAATCGGGGGTAATCGAGACAAATTCGCATAATACCTGTTGGGTACACTGCATATACTGTCCTTGAATTTGAAATCGACGAATATTTTATTCTTATACCTTAAACTGTCCTATTATATGTAAAAATTAAAAAAATATCCACACTTATCAGATCATGGGATATCCATTGAGATAGGCTAAAATTACCATCCTTATGCATGAGGATAGGTTCTGTATCTTTTGAATTTATTATAATTGGCCAAGTTTGTTATGTTATTGATATTGATGTACGGTAGGCACGTCATATGTATGTATGTAACCTATTTTTCTTGAAATTGATAAATTAATATTTTCTAAAATATCAAATAATTCCAATTAACATATATGATTAGAATTTAGTCATTAATGTTGGCACGTTAATCAATGATTATGAGATATTGTGATTTACCAATTCTGTAGATCAATGCTTGCCTACTAGTGGATGCTTATTGTGAGATATGATTGAATAGCCGACAAGAGGCCATGATCACAATTTTATGTTCTCTTCAAGGTAGTATCACTTAAGGTGCCAATTTGCTAGCTGAATCAAAGTAATGTCATTGTTGGCTATGCATGATGTGCTAATTATCATTCGATTGCAGTAAGATAAGAAAATAATATGGTTGATAACTTTACGTGTTTTGTGTTATGTCCCAAGATAAGACTAGGGGTAGATGAATTAGTGATTGCCTGAGTACTACATTTGCATTTCATTTGTTTCATTTTTGGTTGAGATTGTTGTGTTACATATATTATTGTATATTGTTGAGTACGTACATGGTGCACACATGCACAATTCTACTTGCTAGGTAGTTGTGCTCACCCTCCACTATAATAGATGATCTCTCAAGGGTTGAGAATAGTCACATGAAGTTATGTAAATCACTGAATAGACCCGGTGTGTGTATCTATCTCTCTTTTTATTTTTAAATTTCTATTGCTATATATACAACCTAGGGTGTGAGTCTCCAATTAGAACTTGTATGATTATTATTATTTTGGAGACTTTTATTATTGACCCACCACCAAAAATCTATACGATTTATGATAATTATACGATCGCCGACGAGTAGACCTATGTGATGGTAGTTTGGAATGCAACATTAAATTAATTATTATTTAATATGAAATTAGGAATGCAAGTAGTTGTTTTAATATATTAATTGATGTGACTTAACCTTGATATAAGTGTTATTTTAGTTTTAATTAGTTCTCGTTTTTCCATGTTATCTATCTTGGGCAATAGAAATATATTGAAGAAAAACCTTCTCCCCCTCCTATAATATCAAAGTGTTCTTATGTAATAATTTGTGTTCTAACATTACGTAAGCGTTTCTTTATGATATATTGGTGCTTGCAATATAGTTTCAACGTGAACTTAAAGTTTGGTTTAAAAAATAATAATAATAATAAACACACATTCACACACACAACGTTATCCACTAAATTTTATTGTTTCATACCTTGTTTATAAAGGGGAATAAATGTAACAAAATCATAACACTAGGTCATATTATATTTCTCTTCAGGAGACTGCTAGAGGTAATACAAAGATTCTTACATAGATCTCACAACTGTACATAACAAATAACACAAAACAAATAACATAAGGGACTGGCCTCTTTTCCATCTAACCAACACAGATGAAAATATAAAGAATATAAGGAACCAAAATAAAAAGATAAAAAAATTCAAGATAGCTATAGTTGGAATCAGATCCCTTGGAACCAAGGAATAGAATCCCAGGGGGCAATCAACTCAATTTCTAATAAGTAAGCATATATATATTAATATTATATACTATAAGCATAAATGGTACTTTCATAACAATTTATGCAATGCCTACCTTGTTCTGGAGATACCTAAATACCTGAGGAGTAAATAGAGTTGGCTTATCTACAGATTTTATACACAATCTTGCTACAGCTAGAAGGCCCTTGAGCTCTGCAGAATCATAATTATTTCCGAGGTCTGGATCAAGCATCTTATATATGGATCTCGAGAAGCGAGATTCTTGGATCCATTGGATTAAATCGACATCTCCTTCCTCGGAGGACTGACCAGTTACGAGCTCAAGAATTAGCAGGCCGAGCTGAAAGATTATATTCCCACATACCTGCCCTCTGCAATCTGGCAGACGCAGAGAAAATGGTTGTGCAAAGATTGAAACAGAGAACCGAAAGAAATAAGATAAATTACACTTACTTCTTCTTAATATTTGAGTAATTACACTAATAACTCTCAACATTTAAAAGTTATACTTGCTTTCCTTATTCTAAATATTGCTAACATTGACCATTTATGATAAAACTAACCATTTAATAGAAAATGTCAAAGTAATCAAAATTATAAGTGTTTTTTTATATTTTACCCCTCCTTCCCTTACATATTCGTCAATTTTCTTTATAAAAATTCCCAAAAACAAGTAAAAAAAATAAATTTTTGGAAATTTCGTAAAAATAAATTGAGGAGATGTCCAAGAGGAAAGGGTAAAAAAGAAAAAACACCCAAAATTTTTGTTATTTTAACATTTTATGTTAAGTTTTAACAGTTGATTTTATAAAAAAAAATGTTAATATTAACAATATTTTAAAATAAGGGAGCAAGAATAATTTTTAAATGTTGAGGATGTAAGTGTATCCACCTGAGTTTTAAGGGATGGAAGGTGTAAATATTACGAAATTGCTACAGAAGTTACTGAAAAAATTTACCCTTTGAACAAGAACACTGGCGCAATGCACTGCGATTTCTGGAAGAACTAAGCAAGCCAACGTTGCAGAGCTGTGACAAGAAGCATGTTAACATGGACATATGTCTTTGCAAAGTTTGAATTTGGTGTTTGCTTTCAATAAAATAAGAAAATTTAAATATCCCAATTAGTCATATGAGGGTTTTTGGGGGAAAAAAAAAAACGTAAAGCGAACTTTTTTCCCCCCCTTGGTCTCATTAAGACTTTAGTTTTTCTACCAAAATTTGATTTTCTTTTGGTTTTGGTAGTTTAGGTATGTAATTCACATTTTTTAAAAAGTTTAAAGAAAAAAATACTTACAAATAGGAAAAGTTCCAACCGGCTTGAAAGCCATTTGTAGCTTTTTCTATTTTTAAGCATTATTTTTTTAAATATGTGAATAATATGCCTAAAATTTACCAACACCAAAATAATAATAAAATAATAATATAAATTTGATTTAAAAAAAACAAATAAAGAAAAAACAATCGACCGAGAAAAACAGTCGCCTGCTAGACATTTAAATGAAATACAATACCCTTACCTTTGCATTGAAGTTCTCATCCAACAGGATGGTGCCAGAGCTAACTGAGACGTGATACACAGGAGGCTCACAGAAGAAATGCAAATATTCCTATATTACACATGACATTTTTAACCAAATTGTTTGCAAACACGCATAGACACACGAGGAAAAAAAAAAGGCAAAGGGAGAGAGAGAGAGAGAGAGAGAGAGAGAGAGAGAGTAATTGGTGATCAAATATGCAGAGCCATCGCTTAAATTAATGAAGGGCAGACAGAAATCTTGATTCGTTTTCCTAGTACTACTCTTTTAGTATTTCTTTTTTTTGGTAAGTTACTCTTTTAGTCAATCACACTGTCAGTTTAAATTGCATATTGATTGGTTGTAATTTTTACCGGTTTGCTTTCATCAAATTCATAAAAAACTTGTCAACAATATCCACACGCTGCATAAATAATTGTCCGCTAAAGCTAAAATTGTATTCTAGAGGAGCAGCTCTTCATTATATTCCAGTGCAGGGTGGAAAACTTTATGAATCATAGAAAGACGACGTCAAAGTATCAGCAAAAACATACTTCCAGTTGTATTTAAAATGCTAAAATTGTATTGTAGAGGAGCAGCTCTTCATTATATTCCAGTGCAGACTGGAAAACTTTATGAATCATAGAAAGACGACGTCAAAAGTATCAGCAAAAACATATTTCCAGTTGTACTTAAAATGTGCTACACAGCCAATGAATTGTTCGAATACAAGATAGAACTTTTAAAAAATCAACAATGTTAGCTCCATTTCAAGGGAGATTTGGTGAGATATTGATCACCTAAAAGTACCATCATAATAAAATCAAAATAAACAAATTTATAGGCATTTGAAAATATCCTAGGTCTTTTCTTAGCGTTAGCGGATTAAGGCCAAACACAATATATCACAGTGTATGAAAGGCCCAAATATTGTTAATGCATATTGGTGTAGTTCTGATCTAGAAAACAGCCATTTTGATGTTATACCTGAGCTTTGCAAGGAAAGAAAGCTTGACAATTCACATATAAAATTCAGATGTTACAAGAGAAATGTATTATTAGGCTATGATCTTTTGAGTCACAGTAATAAGTGGAAAAATGATCCACTCACCAAAATATAAGGAATAAATTCAATTGGGCAAATTCCAAATGTTTGTCATAATTCAAGGATGCAATTTCATTGAATTTACAGAAGGAAATAGTAGAAGAATAATCTAAGGGCATTGGAGCATTTGAATGTCCCATGATATTCTGAAGCATCTTTCAGATTTCTCAGACTATCCACGAATCCTTAGTCAGGTGTTGGACCATAGAAGCAGGGGAGTGAAAAGAAAAGGGAATGGAAAAGAGGAAGGCCAAATAAATTCAAATGCATGTTTTTTTCTTTCAGTGAACTAGAAAATATATAAAAATAAAATAAAAAGGCATTCATCAATAAACTGGTTCTTTAAATTAATTATTTTTAATTTCTCAAATCCCATGTTTTTTTACTTCCATTTTCCGCTACAAATCAAACAAAAGAAGTAATTTTGAATCACTTTCTTTCTTCCTTTTTTTTTTTTTTTTTTAACCATTGGCATATATATACACACAAACATAGAGAATATTGATGTATTTTCATTATAAACATGTATGATAATATGCAGCTTGAAAACTTACTAGTGCAGCCGCCACACCAATGACTATTTGTAGCCTTGTTCTCCAATTCAAGGGAGTCTTAAGAGGATCTGCCAAGAGACAAACAGTTACGACAAAGTCAAATTTGGCAAACATACAAAACTTTGTGCTCCAAAAATTACCATTTAGATGCTCCTTCAGGCTTCCATTTCCTGTGTCTTCAAACACTAAGAACCTGAAAAGAGCAAAGCTAAGTTCGTCAAAACTAGAGTTTTCTTAAAACAGCAGTTAAGGGCTAAAAGCTTTCTTAACCCAGAGACTAGGGACAAAGCAAATGTATCTCAATACAAGCAATGGTCAATACGTGGGAACATATAATTTCACAAGATATCATATAAAATCCATTCATATATAGTTATCTTTCATTCAGATGCTTTCTTGTTTAATTGTGATGTACTTTGATTAATATCAGAAATTAAAAAACTTGCATGCTACACAGAGAAACACCTGTGTTCCATAAATTTGGATCAATGGATTGAATTTTCATAATTGAAATAATATAATAATTTTCGAAAGTTCACTTAGAAAAAATCCACACATCATTTCTAGTTTGAGTTACATTCCATCTAAAAGCGGGAAGCTTCTAGAAGGGGGGAAAAAAAAAAAAACTGTTACGTTCTCAAGCACACTGGGTGAATTTTATGATTAAAAATTATGCATCAACATAACTTATTGGTTGATTTAAATCTATGGATTTACAAGGCCCTCTATTTTTGAAGCCCAATCAAATTAGATTCTGGATACCGAGCAAGATGAGTGTAGATGCACAAGTGCATGGGATGATGATTGAAAAAAAAGGGGTTTGTGTTACTTTAGTAATAGAATTTGGTTGGAAAAGGGAATTCCAGAGTCATCATGTGCCTTAAAGGTTCATAATGAGACCAAATCAGGAAACATAGCACACTTAAGCTTTGTGTAACATAGAATAGAGAACTTGCCCACACAGGTCAAGTTTAGCAGTAGGACATCTATCAATTGAAGTAGAGGTCATCAGGTTCAGCTCCCTTAGCATTAGGACTCTTGGTTCTGATGGATGAGTAAGGAGCTCTAGAGATTAGTCTCATCAAAGATGGGGATAGCCTAAAAAACTTAAATAAATAAATTAGGGCAGAGGACTTACATTAGCTTCGTATGGCATAGAATAGTGAAACAGAACTTAGAATGCGAGGTTTTTAGTTACCTCATCAACATAATGCCGATTGAAATTGGAAAATCATTATGACCAACAACTTAGGGCCTTGTTCTAAATTAAGACAAAATCTTAAGATTTAAAAAAAAAAAAATAGATTATTTAATTTGGATGACTCGTGAGACAGCATGAAAAGAGTTAAAAGTTTAGGCATCAGTCAATAATTTATACTGACACCTTCAGGGAAAAAAAGAAAAAAAAAAAGGTAGAAGATTTGATCTTAAGTTATCCAGAGTTATTGGCCCATGACTCCATCCAAACTGTTCAGGGGAAGATGAATTCGAGCATCAAATCGTGGTCTTCTATTTGTTTGTCCGATTTATTGTTCCAGCAAAAATAATAAATTCTTGTCTTAACGGTAAGCAAAGAAATTGACAAGATTTGTTCACAATTCAGACCTTTTCCTTTTCTTTCTAATTTTTCATACATTTGGACCGTTCTTCTATCTATGGCTGCCGTAAATTTTCCATAAAAAATGTTGACAGAGATCACAATTGAACTCAACATGACCATCACTGAAAAACTTCTTCATTAAACCCTATTAGTTGGTAGGTGTATACGTATTTTATAGTGGCTCGGCCTATAGCCTGCATCTAGTTTCCACAAAGCCCTCTTGAGCTACATATTCTTATTGTTTGATTTGAACTAACACAAGATGCCTTATTTATCAGGAGAAGTGAGTGGGGCAATCTAAGGAAATGTTTCAATTGTAATCACCCAATCATTTTGATTGATTTTACACTCATGCTGATTGATATGTCCTTTTTTTTTTTTTTTTTTTTTTGTAACCCGGAACCTTCATCGATTTATTATAACCTTTAACGAACCGCGTAACCGATGGGTAAACCGAGAAGATGTACACCATCCCTCATGCACATCCCGCTTGACTCAAGAATCGAACCCGTGCGGTATCTGTGAGGAGCATACCCACGACCCACTCGGACTAACCCAGGGGACCTGATTGATATATTAATAATTATAGATTCTATAAATTAATCCTGATTATATTCCTTTAACACCCACCTTTTTTCTTCACACGTGCCTCGTACATAAATACAAGCGTGTATAAAACACATAGACATATATCTGGATGTATAAATATATTTTGCCACCACGAGTAATCCTGCCCTTGACTATAAACCTCACCACCCTTGTGAATTGAACTAAACCTTAAGCCATAAAATAATACCTAGAGAATTTATAAGCATGTTAGTTTGAGCCTTAGGGCATTAAATCAGTTGCCTGAATGTAAAAATTTGATTTATATTTACAGAAAAAAACTATTAGATTTTGAGACAATGCTGAGACAATTGTTAATGCATTTAACACCATGAAAATAAGATGAAAAAATATTTTAAAAAGTCATAGAAGATTACTTCAATTTCATCCAACCAATACAAAAGTTTGTTGGACAACATTAGGGTCGCAGTAGGTAATTCAAATTCAAAACAGGGCAAACTTTAAAGGCGCCTGAAAATTCTGACTCATCTTGTTTTTGGATTGTGATGTAGGCAATGCCAAAGCCTGCACGAATTTGGATTCCAAGCCAATAAAGTTGCTGGAGGTTGAGATAATCACAAAATATTTTCTATCCACCTAACCTCTCTCTCTCTCTCTCTCTCTCTCTCTCTCTCTCTCACACACACACACCCACACACACCCTCCCTCCCACCCCATAAAAAAATCCTGTAAATCAACACGATCCTTTACTAAGAAAAAGTGTAACAAAGATTAAGCAAGAGTTAGGAATCAAACCTCTTCCGACCTGTGGAAAAACCACTAAGTGAAACAATGTGCCGGTGGTGCAAGCGCCCCAAGAATTGCACTTCTCGATAGAAGGCATCTTCTTCTTCATCAAAATCTCTTACTTCTTTTACCATAGCAATGCGACCATCCTGGAATTTGGCTATGTATGCAGCCCCATGGGAAGAGTTATCAATGATCCTGCGGAAACCATCTGTTGCCCTCTTTATGTCAGTGTAGGAGAATCGCCTCACAAAGGATACAGTACCTAAAATAATTTCAGAAATAGACATTCAGAAATCCCTTAATTTTTTTCCACAGTTATATATTGGGATACAGTACCTGTAAGTATTTTTTTCTTGTTTTCAAAGGACTGTGAAGTACAATAATTTGTATCTAATCTACGTGGGAAGAGGGAGTGGATGCCTGGACTTGAACCCGGGACTGAGTAGGGTTGCGAAGGATCCCATCCATTGGACCAACCCCTTTGCACAGTTTTGAAACTTAAAATATATAGCAATTTTACAATTCACTCTTGCAAAACGAGTGTGAATGCATTTCAGACTATGGATGGGACAGATTTGGAGCTCTGTACTCCGTCAACACTAAATATTTGGCCTTAAAAGGTTGGATTTTCAAGGATGGACAAAGAATAGAAGATAAGAGAATATGTGAATAGTAGTGTCACTGTGTATGTTAACAAGTATAGTAAACAAGCCAGTTTCGTCATCTCAAAATTCTAGTCAATGCCATCTTTAGAGGGTGATCAGGTCGGTGTGGGGGGCCTGAGATGAACTTAACGAAGATGTTTTTTTTTTTTTAATAAAAATAATATAAACAGTTTTACCTATGTATAATATTACAAAATTTTATTTAAAAATAATTCTTCTAAAATTTTGATATATAAAAATAATATATTAAATTTTTGCATTTAAGATTAATTGAAACGTAATTTTTTATTGGTAACATAATTAAAACCAGTATAGATTACGAGACCTTTAATCATATGATTAAAATAAAATCAAAATAAATAAGTATATGAAAAACACCTACTCCTAAATTGTTTTTAATTTTATCCCTTTAAAAATTATTTTGAAACTGACTGGATAAGTACGATTTTAGAACTAGTTTGGAATTTATAGGCAATAAGTATTTTTGATGTGTCCTTTAGAGTTAATGATAAGGGAAAATATTTTATAATTAGTGAAAGTAAATGGTAATAGAGTCCATCTTAATGACTCTATTTTAAGATCAAATCGAAATTAGCGTATATATACTTCAATTATTGAGAAGAACTGGGACTTTCTAATTGGGTAAGGCCTTAGCAGTTGCCTAAGTCGCCTAGGCATTGAGTCGGCACTGATGATCAGGCCTGATGATACTCTGGGATGAATTAACCCTTCTCTCCACCAGTTTCTCATCAACAAAACCACAGAGAGCATTATAAGCAGTAGGCATAAAGGAATTACAATTCACTCCATGCATCTCTATTGGGTCTATATCAACTGCAATATCATAAAAGATGAACATGAATAATATTGATCCATTAAACAAATTCACAGTGATTTCTTTTGATTTAGTTTCTTATAAATCTATTTGCTGATAAAGCAGAGAAAAAGGATTACTGTATTTTAAGTTGTCCCACATTGTAATTGTAACTAGAGAATCCTCTGGATAGAGTATATCCAATTAGGTGGATCCCAAGTACCACTATAACATTCATTTGAAAAATCTCCTTGCAAGGCCACCATCAGGAATTATAAAAGTTTTTCAGTAGATCAGAAAGAAGTCACTTTTTCATTGTTGTTGTTGTTGTTGTTTTTTTTCTTTTTAAATTAATTACCTTTAAACCCACTGTACTTAAACCTATTTTCATTTTTACCCCCTCAACTTTATAAATGTGTAATAATACTCTTTCTGTTGTACGCAAAAGTGCAAAGTTTGACGGCATTACATTAAGTGTTAAAAAGACAAAACTACCATTCTCTTCTTCTTCTTCTTCACTTCCTCTTCTCCCTCCTCTGTTCTTAAAATTTTCTTCCTCCAATCACAAAACCCAGAATTCTTCATGTTAGTTCCTTCTTCCCACCCCTCGCCGGTTATTTCGGCTACAACTGCCGCTTCTAAGACCTTGGTCCCTGTTGCCCATAACGAGGAATAGCAGTTACAAGATGGCTGAAATTGAGGCCCACAGCCATTATCCTCTGAAAGCTCCATTTCAGTGGCAGATAAACACCCAAAATTATCTCTAAATCATCTCCAAAATTATCTCCTAAACCCAAAATCATCTTCAAATCATCTCCTAAACCTAAAATTATCTCCAACTCATCTTCAAAATCATCTATGTATATATATATGCACAAAAAACCCAAAATCCCAAATCATTTGTGTATATATCTCTTGAATCAATATCACAGCTAGATATGAGTTTGCTGAGACCCAGAGAGAGAAAAAGAGAGAGAGAGAGAGAGAGAGAGCTGTGATGGTCCGTGCCGATCTATCTTCTCTGTTATGGTCCATTTGTGAAGTAGCTTCTTCTTCTTCTTGTTCTCTGCGAGAGGGATTGATCATAGATGGCACTGCCATTAAAAGCTTGGGCTCGGATGGAAGATGACCGGTTCTGAGAAGAGAGAAGGATGAGAAAGTGTCTTTGTCAAGGGCATTTTGTTCTTTCTATATATATATATTTATTTTGAATGCTTACATTTTATACATGCGTGTATCACACGCACTGTTAAATTAGAAAAATCCATCCATCTTTACACTTTTGTGCACAATTTAGGAGGTATTAGTGCATATTTTTCAAGTTGAGGGGGTAAAAATGAAAATGGGCCTAAATACAGGGGTAAAAGCAATTAACCCCTCCCCCCCCTTTTTACCTACCTACCTCATCACAGCTTGAGATCAAATTCGATGCATTTCATGAATCCCATTGTTCAAACTTTTCTTATTGTTATTATCAAAAGAAAAGGTGTAATACTTGTACCATCCATTAACTATTTCGAATTTTGAGTTTTCAGAAAGTAAAATTAAAAACACGATCTTTTGTAGCAATATATTCTTCATCAAATATTTTTTATTTTCATGGAATGTACTACAAATACTATGTTCTATTTGTATGGACACAGCTAGCAAAAACTGAAAAACACGACACAAATAGGTAAACATTGGGAAGATAGGATACAGATATAAGTACTACATAACTCATCTTTCCTCCAACTTTTGAATATTTCGTTGATGGTATCTTGAATCCTTGATTATATATCTATAATTTGAAGTGGTCCAAAGTCTTAACTTATATAAACTCTAGATATTTATTCTTTTTGTCCTCGAATTCATACTCTTTCAATATGTATAAGAAGTTCTGTATCAATAGACAAGGCCATGATTGTCTAAAAAGAATTTTAAAATGTAAAAAATAATTGGTTCTAAATGTTCAAGAAATATCGATGTCAAACATGAATAATGCTCACGTTAGTTATGCTGCTTAATGTAGAATTATATCGCAACCAGAATGTCCTTCACATGCATTTAACACTTCTACTGAAAGATAACTCAAATTCAAATTGCTAATAGAATTATCACAAGGCCACCTTACGCATTTCTGTAACATTCTATCTCCCTCCCCTTTTTCTTTCTATCCCAATGCACAAAAAGGAAAAAGAGAAAAAAAGAAAAAATTGAATGCCTACTAGAACTTATACAAAGTCTTACAATTTTCTCTCGTTAAACCACATTTCTGGATATCTGACAGGCATAATCTCACATCCCACATGGCAAGTTAAATGATGCCCCACAATATAAAATCCCTATGAATATCAGAATTTTATAGGGTTTAACATTTTAAAGGTCCCGGGTTGTAAGGATGTAAATGGTATATAATTTGGGATATCTTCCCAACTGCCCTTCCTCGGCCTCCTTATCTTGGTGTCCTCTGAGGTGTCCTCCTTCCAGCTTCCTTCCCCTACTCCCTCTACCTCCCTCTACATTTGGATGGAAAGGAAGTGAAGTAAGAAAGTGTAGATTGCAAGCAAAGCGGTGGGATGCATCCTTCCTCTTGTTTGGCTAGACGGTAATTAATAAATGAGAAAGAAGGGTGATATTTCCTTCATATTACTTGATTAAACTTCAAAAAAGGAAGGGATTGGTAGAAACTAAATAGGTAATATTTAAATAAATTTACACTTTTTCTCACTTATATACTTGTTACAAGCTAAAAATATAAAAACAAGAATTTCAATTCACAGCCCCTTCATTTTCCCCCAATTGAACGGAAGAAAAGTAGTGTTTAGGGCTCATCTGTCCAACCTCTCCATATAATTCTCCTTCCCCACTTGAAAATAATTCAAACAAAGTGAACAGTGACCTTTTCTGTCCATATATTCCACTAAATGAATAGTGACCTTTTCTGTCCATATATTCCACTTCCCTGTTAAACTCCCAAATCCAAAAATAATGTTAAGCATTGCAACTCAACTAAACAAAAACCCTAGTCCCAAATTAGTTGGGATCAATGACAAGAATCATTTTCCTCCATTTATTTATGTGAAGGGATAAATTTTTTATGAGGTTATTTGATATTAAGTCTTTCTTCACAATTTTGGTCCATCTAATCTTAAGCATGTCAAAGAAAAAGGAATATCGGTTTCAATTAAAAGAGAAGTCAAATTATTAAAAGATTATTAAGACCACAAAACATTGGGTGTAGTCAAATTACTATTTGACAAAATTATAAATAGTAAAGGGTGTCTTAGCAGTTTAGCATATAAACAGGGAAAGTTTGGCTTGGGAGTGCCCTATTCCCATCCCAGCTCCAAACATATCCTAGTTTTTACCTCCTACACCCAAACCACAAGGCGGTTAAACTCACCCCATACTCATCCCAACAGGGCCCAGGTGGGGCTCAGTAGCAACTCAAATATTGGACTTACTTTATTATCCCCAAAGAAGCACAAATACCGATACGAGATATAGATGTGGATTAGGGGCCTGACGATTGTGAAAAAAAAGAAAACACCATATGATAGAGAGATGGAAAAAATATATAATTTTCATTTACTATGTAAAAGACTATAATATCTAACAACCATCAAAAAATGTTGAAACATAATGCTAATGTAATATTTCAATCTATAACTAAAATATCTTTTAGAATATAAAATAAACAAAATATGAGACGATTTTAGGAATATCAAGTACCGGACATCATGTACCGGACCAAAAAAATTTGATGTAATTTTCCTTTCTTCAGAACCAGAGTACAAGCTGCATGCAGTATAAATGCACAATCTCAGAATTTCCAATCACAATTCCCATATCTCAAAATCTCACATCCTACTTGAGCTTGTTTTATGGTTCCACCATTGGTATTCTAATTAAACTCAAATTCCACAAATCGTAAAACTTTCTTATGGACTTGAAATTTCAAGCAAATTCTAAATAGAAGATTTAACACACCAAAAATAAAAAGTTCAGAACGAAACAATTGTCAACAATTCAATAAAAAAATTTTAAAAAATCAACCAGCTAGCTTCAAATTATGCGAATTGGACTTTGAAAATGTATTTATTTATTTCAAGAATCAGCACACACGAACTGTGTGCAGTAAACCCAAAACCTCAGAATTTTCCAATTGTAATTCCCATATATCGTAATCCCACATCTTACTGGCCCTAGCCTTGGTTTCACAAGTGGTTTTGGAATTGAATTCAAATTCCACACACCATGAAGCATCCCTAGGGACCTGAAATTTGCATAAAGGAGATTTTACAGTGACAACAAAATTCTACGAAGTATACAAATTGAAAATGTTAATGGCCTCCAAAATTCAGAACACACAATTGATAACAATTCAAGGAAAAAAAAATTCTAAGGCATCAAATGGCTAGCTTCTAGGGTTACATGAATTGTAAAGAAATCAAGGTAAAACCCGTTAATGTCGATCAGATCAGAACCAAATTACAGCAGTGAACGAGGTTCAAAGGAGAAGAAACAAATTGTTGCAGACGCAAAGGAAGAGAGAGGTACCTGGAGGAGATCGGTGGAGCCAAGCAAGGAGAAGAAGCCTGACCTTAAGGATAAGGCCATCCATCTTCGGAGAAGAAAGAAAGTAAACGGTGCTTCCGGTCGTTGTAATACTTGCACTCGCACTGTACTAATTTCGCCATAGCTGCCCTTTTAACTCCAATATCAAACCTCCCCACCTTTTTTTTTTTTTTTTACGGTTAAAGGGTAAATTGAAATAACGGGAGAAAATTTTAACATCATGTTAGGAGCAGCGTCCCACCTTTTACTTTTATTTGGTTGGTAAACTTAATCATAAACGTATGTATATGTATACATAAGACAAATATATATAGTGTAGATAGGTGATATAGGCCTATAATTAGGTTGGACCGATTACCCAATATCCAATTAACCCATTATTGGGTTGGGCCAGTAGGAATGGTTTTTTGAAATAGGCTTGGGCTTGATGTGCATAAGAAGTGGAGACCTGAGGTGTAATAATACCTAGAAGTGTCAAACGTGCGTGTTGTGCCATGCCTTGCCATGCCATTTAACTCCATGCCAACTATGTTTCGTGCCATACCGTGCCATGTCTTGTTTTACTTCATCGTGCCATCGTGTGCCGTGCCGTGCCGTACCGTGTCTTAGCAGTACCGTGTCGGGTTATTTTTCTTTATCGTGCTGTGTCAAGTCATGCCTTTTTAAATCGTGCTGTGTCGTGTTGTGCTAATTAATTAATTAATTCGTACGGTACCGTGCCGGCTTGTTAAGTTAATTGGATTGTATCGTCCCGTGCCTTTTTAAATCGTATCATGTCGTGTTATGCCCAATTAATTAACTCGTGCTGGGCCGTGTAAGCTCGTTAAGTTAATCGGGTTGTGTCATGCCGTGTCTTTTTTTATTGTGTTATACCATTGCTTTTTTGTGGATCAACAATTGGTACGACTAATGATCCCGACAAACTTTAACACATGAACAAGTGCAAAACTCATGCAAATTTTGAAGAAAATATAAAACTTTTGACATTAAGTCCCTCAAACCTCATCATGTGACTATTCCCAACCAAAACATTTTTTTGATATGAGAACCATGAAATATAAGTGGGTTTATAGTAAGCAAAAGATAGCATGATAAGAATGCATAAATGATCTAAGTAAAATAATAACACTAAACTCAATCATGCATCCTGAAAATAGCACCCAATAGATAACAAAACACTCTCCAACTAGCTTCCACGGCACTCCCATAAACAATAACACAAAAAATCCAAGTGCCCCTACCATGCCCATCCGACTTTTGTGCCGTGCCGTGCCCAGCAAACTTCTGTGCCCATGCCGTGCTTTAATCGTATCTCGTGTCCTGCCTCAATTCGTGACGTGCTCTTTAAAGACTGTGTCGTCCTGTGCTGTGATGTCACAACTCCTGTGCTATGTCCGTGTCGTGCCGGGTCAATTCGTGCCCTTGTACCGAAAACGTGCCCACTTAGACCGTGCCGATTCGTGCCGTGCTGGGTCAATTCGTGCTCTCGTGTCGAAAACGTGCCCACTTAGACCGTGCCGAGTAGTGCCGTGCCAAGATTTTATCGTGCCAAAGATGTGTCGTGCCATCTTCGAACGTGCCGTGCCCGTGCCGTGTCTGTGCCGACCCGGCCCGTTTGACACCTCTAATAATACCCCATGATGTTAGTGGGAAACAACTTGACCTATTTACTAGGCCTCTGAAGATCATTTCGGTAGCCCAACTAATGAGTTTTGAAGGCATTGGTTCTCCCATTCCAAAGAGTAGCCAAGAGAATTGGCTGGATTGATAAAACATTAAGGAACAGATCGATGAATGACATGTCACATGTAATGATCTAGATCTAAGGTTGTTAATGGAATGGTGGTTGAGATAAAAGAGTCTCATTGTATTAATTTATTGTGTATTCTATTGTTTTGTCAAATTGTGGAGACAAGGTTGTGTGATGACTTGCCATGGCTAAGGGAAGTAAGTCTTGAGGTACAAACTAGTTGATCTCCAAGGACACTTGGGAGCAAAGGTACTATTCCTTCACCCCTAAGGCACTAAGAAAGTACAAGGAACCCAAAAATGGGGGTTATTAGCTGGAGCTTCTCCTTCATCATATCCCCTACACTAACACAGAGAGAGTTAACCAAAAGGGACCTTAGAACTTCCAGACTAGCTAACTTCTCATCGGTCGTGTTTTCTTCTTCTCCTCACCCCCCACAATTTCAAAATGCCCTCTAAACAAGTGTTTATAACTCTTAGCTTCTCTGATGAACCCATAGATGTCAATCAAATAAAGAACTTCATCAACATTCAGGTAACTCCACTGGGGAGGTGGTCTTGCAGATGATTGTGACTTAAAGCAACAAATCTCTTGCTCCACTTGAAACAGTGATGGCTAAATATCAATCAACCACTAATAGCAATGGTGGCAACTGTTCTAAAGGTGATTAATCTTGTAGTGTCCTTCAAGTCGTTCGGGAATGGTAGCAAGAGATGCGTCATACCTAAAATGGGATGTTGTTGACTATGATGGTAGTTTTGAAAGACTTTATGTCCACATTCTATACTCATCTACCTAGCTTTGTATTGGTCGCCACCACGAATCCAGCTAGTGTGAACCAAAACCTTTGTAAGTTGTGAAAGTTTTTGAATTTCTATTTTTGTAATTGACTGGTATTCAAATCCAAATATATTAGGTCTCTTTATGTTTTATTAGTTGTGATACTTTTAAATTGACCGATAAAATGATTTATTTGAGGTTATCTACCTTATTTTGGAAAATTTAAATTTTTTAGAATCTATTTCTTTTACATCCAATTAACAACCATTCTTTCTAATTCTTAAACCATTTTGAAAATCAACCCATTTTACCTAATTTAAAAACCCATTTGGATTTCAATGCAATAGATCCTTTAACTCATTCTCTAAGTTTATGTACATAGTCTACTGGAGTATGCAAAAAGGGTTCATTTCCTCACAAAAAGGTGACCTTACGAACCTATGCGTTGCTGGGGGCATTAAAGGGTGGAAGATGACCTTTGGAGGAGGAAAAGAGTAACTCAATGGTGATGGAAGGGTAAAAGTTCTTTTGGTGCACATTAATAAGATATATATATATATATATATGGGCATCATTTTGTATAAATAGGCATGTGATATTTAATTATTATTCAATAAATGTGAGAGATCATTACAGGCGGAAGAGGAAGAAGAGGTTCTAGCTTACTTTGATTAGTCATCCAGTTTGTTTATGCATGTCAAGTTTGAGGTAGAATGATATATGACTACCTCTAGAAATTGCGTCTAAAATTACCCCCAAGTGTAAGGGTGTGCAGTGTAGTTTTAACTCGGTAAGAACGAAGTTGAATCCGTAAGGAACCTAATGTGTTAATTTCTAAGTTTCACAAGATTAAAGCAATTCACTTTCTAGTTCAAAAGTGATAGAGTTGAGTGGTTGAATGTTTTGGCTTGATTTGAAATTGTAACTAAAATCTAAATTACGCTATTAAACTTAATCTAAACAAATAATTAAAAATTCAGAATTTAAGATAACAATTAAATGCAAGCAAAAGAAGTAATTCAATTAATAAATAAACATCTTGATTCAACTTTCAATTCCGGGTGGATGGATTATTTCACAATATGATGTGCTTTTTAAAACACGATCTAAGCTTCACAGAAAGGAAAAGTAGATTGGAAAGATAGTTTCGTGAAAGCATAAAATTATCCCTATCTCAGTTTTACACTCATGTTTAGGATTATAAAATCGAAAAATATTCTTTTTATAAAATTATGGTTTTAGATTTAAAATCTTCATCTCAAAAATATAAAATAGGTTTTAAAGATCTAAAAATCCTTATCAATGATTATAGAGAATGTGTCAAGGATTTTTGTTTTCAAATGTTTTTGAAATAAATGAAATCAAATCTAAAAAGTGTAGATCTCTACGTGTATGTTTTCATACAATACACATAGGTCTACGCACATCACAAAGGTTATAATCATCCACCCTTCCTTGATTTGTTCAATTAAGAACTAGGGTTCTAGCCTAACATGGAATAGAAAACAACATAAGCAATGTAAATAAAAACAGAAAATAAAGGTGCATTCATTGTATTAAAAGAAAGAATCAAATACCGTACTTTGAAAGAAAACGAAAAGCTACAAATCCTCCAACAAGAATTCCAAGAAAGCGAATGAACATCTCTAAGAACAATGAAAAGAAGTTAAAGGAATCAAAGAAAACTATCTAAAACTATTCTTAATGATTGCTAGAATGGACTCCCAAAATAATTCCGTAAGGGTTCTATTTATAAAGTCTTTACAAAACCCTAAAAAATTACAAAATGGAACCCTAAGTTGCCTAGTGGTCTGGACCATCCGCGGCTACGATCAAGAACACAGTGTCTCACCTTTTCAAAAATGTAATGCAGTGGTCTGGACCCCTTGAAGCTACGGTTCGGACCATAGTGTGGTTATTTGTTCTGGACTTTTCTGCAATGGTCTAGATCGGCTGAGAGATGGTCCAGACTGTACCCTACTCTGGCTTCTTGCTTTGTTCTTCTTTCCTTGTCCTTGCTCTTTTTCGAATAGGGGCTCTTTGCGTGGACACCAAGGGCTCATTGTTGTTGATTTCCTCATCTTCATCACTGCTAATAATGATTATTTCCTCTTTTTTCCTACATCGAGGAGAGTGGAACTAATAAGTGATAAAGATTAACAAAACTTGTGAATTTATAAAACATTGCATGTTCTAAGGCTACGTTATGGAGTTTATAATTATACTTTTCAAGTGTAATCACACTCCCCAACTTGAACGTTGCTAGTCCTTAGCAATGACTTTATTAAAATGAATGCAAACTAATACCCATTTCTCTTTTTCGTTGGAAACACAGCTACACTTAGCTACATGCAGCAAGCCTTTTAAACCCCTAGTTTACCCCTAGTGGACGAGTGAAGTCTCGTGAGAGTTTGTAGTGAATCTACCCATAAAATTCTTACACTAATTCAGTCCATGGTAATAATAATTCTAAAAACTTTTGATATGAATTGAATATGAAATAGATAGCCAAACTTCAAATTCTTATATAAATCAACCAACTTTTCAACCATTTATTTTCAAACATATCAAGTACTATCGTCCAATCAACATAATTAACAAATATACGCAAAGACCATGGTCTTGACTTGAACTCTCACTAGGATGTTCACTCTCAAATGAAATCACTTGAAAATGGTTACTCTCATGGTTAATGCATGAGTGCAATATCAAATAGGTGCATTGAACCCAAATCAACAAGTGACATGAAAGAATTAAACATTAAGTGTAGCATAGCTTCATGAAGGAATGTATTAATGCATAAACAAGAAAATTACTATTAATCATATGAAATAGATTAGGTCTTTACTAGGTTGTAGCTTGGCTATGGGATATTGGTTAGACAAATGAAGGATGGGAAACATCAAAGTGCATGTCTAGGGATTACAATAATGTAATAACATACTCCCCAAATTTTCTCCTTTCAAGTCCTTGAATGCCTAAAATTGAAGCTCTATTGTCAAAACCTTTATTCTTTTTTTTTTTTTCATTTTTTTCATAGGATTATTAATAATTAATTCATGAATTTCCTTATCCTATGGTTTTTTTTTCCGACCCCTTATACACTGTATTGCCAATTTTTGCATAAGTAGCCCAAGATGTGCAAGGGTTGGTTTACCTATGTATCTAAGGTTAAAGGGTTATATTTTTGGCTAAAACAAGAAATTTTATATAATCTAAAATTTTGTAAGGCTTCAAAGTGGTTCCAAGGATAATGCAAACAAAGAAAAGTTACAGGCTTCCAAGTATAAGAAAGATGGCCTAACGTCACTCTCTAGGTTCATAACACTTGTTAGAAGCAATGATCTATACGTGCAAATTAAAAGCAATATCTTGTGTATTCAATACCAAAGCAAAATAATATAATGAAGCTATTCAAAAGAAGTGAGATGGAAGGAATAATATAGATTATTATTATTACAGCTTTCAAAAATTAAGTTCAAGCTCAAAAAATCACAACATAAAGTGTGTTAAGTCTCCACCTCTGTCTTGGTATACTTGAATAACTACATCTCATGAACTCTAATCCTTAACATGCTTGTATTTCAATGGTTTTAAGTCTTTAATACATAAGAAAAAATTTATACTCAAATTAAAATTTAGTTCTTTATTTCAAAATTGAACATCAAATCATCTGTTAATTTCATAACTATTACCACCATTGCATTAGAAATTACCATTCATTAGTCATTAATAACATGTAAGGAAGTCTACATGTTATTAACCATCCCTTGCCCAACTTAAAAGACATATTGTCCTCAATATATGTTATGCATGAACAAGAGTGAAGGTAAAATGTAATGGCATAAAATAAATGTAAATTGTACCCTCCCCAACTTAATGTGCAAGTGACTAATGATGTTAATGAAATGAAAGGAAATAAAAAGAAATAACCAGAAAAGGACAAAAGATAGGGTAAACGAAATACCTTCTTTCAGCAGCAGTTGAAGTTAAGACGGTATTAATAGAACAAATAGCCTCCTCAAATAAAGGAAATCCTATGGGGCTAGCTCATCATAATCAGACTCCATGTTAGTACTCTTTTCTGTCTCACTACCCAAGTCAGGAATATCTTCTAAGGGGGCATGTCATCATCATCTGAATGAGATGAATCATTAGACAAGACGATGGTGTCAGTGTCAGTGTCATAATTTGGTGCATCAGACCATTTAGCGGATATATCTATCTCAATCCACTCCATACTAATTAAGATGTCTAAATCCACCTCGTCTCACCATTCCCCCGCAAGAAACAAGTTAGGGGTGATATGAATTAAAGGAGGATAAACAAAAGTAAAAGGTAAAGAATTACTTTCCTTGAAACACTCATCAGGCCACTCCTCACTGGGACACTCGGAGCTTACTGATTCATCCTCCTTACTTAGATTATCAATATATATATATCAAATTCATTTTCCTCATTTTCTTCATCTATAGGGTTAGAATAGTTAGGCACAATGAACCTGTCTTAGCAAAAAGTAAATCAGAAAATTGAATTATCATAGCTGCCAAACATCAGATAAAATTAAGAGAAAAAAGAAAATAGAAAGAACATAAGATAAAAAAAGAGAAACGAAAAGAAAGAAAAAGAGAACTTGTAGGAATAAGCTGTGAACATTATATAAGACAAATAAGCAGCATAGTCATAACTTAAACTACAAGTACAAAATAAAGGTTACAAATAAGTGACGAAGTTTTAGGGATACAAAGTTAACTCTGAAATCCAATCCCTTAACTCACAAATATTACAATATGAAAAAGAAACAAAAGAAAGAAAAACATTGTGTTAGTGTGGCGGCGGGTGAGAGGAGTCATGAAGATGATCCAAAATACTCTGTAAGAGATGACCCTGAGTCTGCTAGGACCGCTGGATTTGGAGTAAAAGCTGTTGGTCCTCCTCTTGATTGTTTTCCATCTGACTCATTCTCTCCGCTAAGGCACCTATTTGCGAAGCATGTTCAGCATTGGAGATTTCATGTTATACTTCCTCCTCAGGTTGAGCTTGAGACCCACTTCCTTCTTTTTCATCCTCTAATCTCTTTTTTTCAATTTTGGCTGCTTGACATCGGGACTTAGAATATGAAATAATGTTGAACAGGTTCAAGCCGGAAGCCAATAGCATGTCATCCATAATTAGAGCACCCTTTCTTCTAAAAATTTCAGTTAGAGTACCGCCAAAAGGTAATGCGTTAAGGGCCCAGGATGCTCAAAGATGTAAAGAACATGATGCCAAAAGTATGAAGGAAGATTAATAGACATGCCAGTTCCAATGGCATAAATCAATTGGGCCCGAAGAGGGGTGCAGTCGATATATTGGTTTTATAGGAGGAGGTTGGTGCAAGAGAACATATATAGAGCCCAATATTTATCATTTAAAATAAAACTAGGCTTCCTATATTCTCCGGTCCATTCTTAACTTTTTAACAATATTTCTTTAGATATAATGGGTAGTGGTGGTGTGCCCTTATCTGGGTAAGAAAATTCAGGGTGTTCATTACGGGGGAGTTGGAAAACTCGGGAGAAATCATTAGGTGTGAGCACAATTTCAATTCCTCGTACCCAACTAACTATCTTTTCTCGAAAAAATTCACACACGGTATCCACCACACAACTCGAATGAAACCGTGCCACGCCTAACTACTACCTACCTTCAAAATTATGGTGTAACATAAGTCCTCACCTTTGAATTGATCTATTTGCCAGAAACACTCAATCACCACAGATTTGTATGCCCAAATATCATCATATTGGGTTTCGGCTTCCTTTTTCCAAAAGCAGTTTCGATCAAAGGATGTGGTGTCAATTTATCGGTTGGTAGGTTTCTTAGTACGCGGTGGCATGATTTCTACATCAAAGGAGACAATATTGATAGTAAAATTAATCACGCATCAAGGCCTATGTCCACACAAGTTTAGTGGCCCACTAGTAGTAAGATGACTTAAATAAATTGAAAGAATTTGAGCTAAATTAACTAGTAGAGACCACTCAATTGGCTCTTCAATTGATAAATTACATATCTATTTGAAGATGGTAAGCTAGAGAGAGAAATTTAGAAGACCCAATTCTACCCCTTTGACCTACAGGTAGAGTTTCTTGAAGAATCAATACTTTTATGGAAATAATTTGTACAAGGAAGAATGATAAGAGCTGGTTAGGGGTTTGGATTGAATAAAAACAAACTAAAATTAGCTAGAAAGAGAAGAGAAAAATATGGAAACAAAAGAGAAACCACCATGGTTAAGGCTTGAAGAACTTTGAAGCTTGAAAACATACCTACTATGGTGAAGATAGAAGAGAAGATCAAGCAATCTGTGGGAAAATTGAGTGACCCACATCTTGGAGAGCAGCCGGCCTAAGGGAGGAGAATTGTAGAGAGAGAATAGGAGCTATGGAGATGAGGTAGGGAGAAAGTGTTGACCGAACAACGGATTTTCAGCTTTTAAAAGGGGATGCAGGGTCCGGACCGTATGGGTAATGGTCCTGACCATCCGAGGGGGCTAACTTTCTGTGGTCTGGACCGTTTGCCAGATTTCCCTTTTTTTTTAACTAGGAAAAAAACAAAAGAGAAAATAAGATAAAGCTAACCTAATGGATTAATATACACCTAATATACACTTTAGTTTGAACTATTCATAATGTGGGGGATCCAAAAGATCCCATGTCTCGGTTAAGCCCACAAAGTTTTCTAAGTAACCAGTGCCCATTGACTTTGAAACTGTTTTTATTCTTAGGATTCTTAATTTCAATGGCACTGTGTTCAGAAACATTTGTCACGATGAATGGGCTATCCACTTAGATTGTAACTTACCCGAAAAGAGGTGAAATCGTGAGCGATAAAGAAGTACTTTCTGGCCCTTATGAAATGATCGATGAGTGATGTGTTGGTCATGAAGCCTTTTTATTTTTTCTTTTGAAATTTGGGCATTTTCATAAGCATCATTCCGTAACTCATCCATCTCTGTAATCTGAAGTTTTCAGTACAACCCAGCCTCATCAATGTCAATGTTGAATTGTTTAATGGCCCAATATGCTTTATGTTCTAATTCAACGGGCAAACGACATGGCTTTCCGTACACCAACTGATTTGGAGGCATCCCTAGAGTCGTTTTATAAGCAGTACGATATGCCCATAGGGAGTCAATTAGTCGTAATGACCAATCTTTGCGATTTGGGTTTACCGTTTTTCCAAAATTTTTTTAATTTCTCTATTATCCAGTTCTACTTGCCCACTTGTTTGGGGGTGATATGATTTACCAACTTTATGAACTACACCATATTTACGCAATGAGATTTTTACTGGTCGATTACAGAAGTGTTTTCCTTCGTCACTTATAATTGCTTGGGGCATCCCAAATCGTGAGAATATATTCTCATGAGGGAATTTTAACACGACTTTATGATCATTCGTTCTAACGAAAATTGCCTCAACCCTTTTAGAAACGTAGCCTATTCCTACTAAAATATACTCAAGCCAAAGGATATAGGAAAGAGACCTATGAAGTCTATTCCCCAACAATCAAATACTTTTAACACTATAATAAGGAATAGAGGCATCATGTTTCTCCAAGTTACACTACCTAAACGTTGACATCGGTCACACGCGGTAGAGAATTGATGAACATTTTTAAATAACATAGGCTAATAAAATCCACATTGTAGAATTTTGGAAGCTGTTTTGTTTGTGGAAAAATGGCCACTACATGCTTGAGAGTGGCAAATTTCAATTACGCCCTGAACTTCCCATTCGGGGACACAGCGTCGAATTACCTGGTCCAGCAATATTTGAATAGGTAAGGGTCATCCCAAAAGAAAACTCGGACATTTCTTAAAAATTTTGCTTATATCCGTATGGTTCCACTCTTCTGGAATTTTTCCTGTCACTAAATAGTTGGCAAAATTAGCAAACCACGGAGGTATAGATGCTGTTATTGCAGCTACATTGAATAACTATTCATCCGGGAAGCTATCATTTATTTGAATTTCATCTTTTGAATAGGCTTCTATCGGTAACCGTGACAGATTATCGGCCATTACATTTTCAACTCCCTTTTTGTCTTTAATCTCAAGGTCAAACTCTTGTAGTAATATAATCCTGCGAATTAACCTTGGTTCAGCTTCTGGTTTGGTCAGTAGGTATTTCAATGCAGAGTGATCAATATATATCATCACTATTGAACCAATGAGATAGGAACGAAATTTTTCAAGGGCAAAGACAATTGCCAGCATTTCCTTTTCAAGTGTCGTATAATTTCATTGAGCATCAGTTAAGGTTCTACATTTATAGTAAATAACGTGTGCCTTTTTGTCCTTTCTTTACCTTAACACAACACCAATAGAATGGTCACTCGCATCGCACATAAGTTTGAAAGGAAGTAACCAATCAGGAGATTGAAGAACAAGTGTTGTATTTAAACAGATTTTTAGTTTGTCAAAGGCTTCTTGACATTATGGTGTCCTTTCAAAGGATGTCTCTTGTGTTAACAGATGACACAAGGGCTTTAAGATTTCGCTAAAAGATTGAAAGAAATGTCGATAGAATCCTACGTGACCTAAGAATGATCTAATGTCCTTAACCGATTGTGGAGTGGGAAGTGTTTGAATTAACTCTACCTTAGCTTGGTCAGCTTGAATGCCTTCTTTGGAAAAATGTGACCTAAGACTATGCCTTTAGTCACCATAAAATGGAATTTCTCCCAATTAAGCACTAAGTTCTCCTCACACTGGGTCAATACTAGATTAAGGTTTTCTAAACAATGCTCAAAGAAATCACCATAGACAGAGAAATTGTCCATGAAGACTTCTGCAATTTCTTCTACCATTTCACTAAAAATACTAATCATACAGCGCTGAGAGGTAGCAGGGGCGTTGCAAAGGCCAAAAGGCATTATTTTATAAGAAAATGTGCCAAAAGGACAAGTAAAAGTAGTTTTAGCTTGATTCTCTAAAGCAGCATCATTTTGATTATAGCCCGAATAACCATCTAATAAACAACAATACACACGTCCTGCCATTCTTTCCAAAACTTGATCTAGAAATGGAAGGAAAAAATGGTCTTTCCTTGTCATAGCATTGAGTCTTCTACAATCAATGCAAACTCTCCAACCAGTTTGAATTCGAGTTGGGACCAACTCATTATTCTCATTCCGAAGTATAGTAACACTTGATATCTTAGGAACTATATGTGTAAGGCTTACCCATTTAGAATCAGAGATTGGATATATGATTCCTACATCAAGTAATTTTAACACTTTAGCTCTAACTACTTCTTTCATGTTTGGATTGAGTCTCTTTTGCATTTGTCTAATTAGTTGGGCATCTTTTTCTAAATAGATTCGATGGGTACAGAGAAGTGGACTAATATTAGTTAAGTCTGCAACTGATCAACCTAAAGCTTTCTTATGACTTTGCAGAAGCTTAACTAGTTTATTCTCTTGATCAGATGTCAACTCAGTGGATATGACTACAGGATAGGTTTCATTTTCACCTAATAATGTGTAAATTTTAAGTTACTGGGAAGAGGTTTCCTATCAGGTTGTGGAGCTTTCGAGTTAGAGGATTCAGCTTTATTTAACATTGGTGCTAATGGTTCAATAGTTGGTATCCATTTTCCTATAGACATTGTACGACACACCTCCAACCAATCATAGATTGTTTTCACCTCTACTAGTTGGGCTGGAAAGGCTAAATTTTCCTCTCTAGATGAAAGGGCCCTCTCTAATGGATCCTCTAAGAATTCCCGGTCTACATAGTCTTGTGCTATGGTTTCTATGAAATCTACCTCTGGCATATCAGGTTATTCATTTGGTTGTTTACTCACATAAAAGATATTAGTTTCAAATTCAATATTTCCAAATGACATTTTCATTGACCTATTCTTGCAATTGGTAAGTGCATTTGAAGTAGCAAGGAAGGGTTAGTTTAATATGATTGGTGTTGAATTTGGAGCAGAAATATTAGTTAGGGGTTGTGTATCCAGTATGATAAAATCTATTGGGAAGCAGAAATTCTCTACCTGAGCTTGTACATTCTCAACCATTGTGGAACTCTAACCGATCTATCAGCTAGTTGTAGTGTCACACGAGTGGGTTTTATTTCTCCCAAGCCTAATTGTTCATAAATTGAATATGGGAGTAAATTAACACTTGCTCCTAAATCAAGAAGTGCTCGACTGATGTAGTAATCCCCTCTATGGCATGAGAATAGTAGGACATCCAGGATCCTTATGCTTAAGGGGTATATGACCATGGAGTATAGCACTATTATTTTTAGTTAGAAAGGTTTTCTCTTTCACATTTAGCCTTCTTTTCACTGTGCACAATTCCTTTAAAAATTTTGCATATGTAGGAATTTGCTTAATTGTGTCAATTAGAGGTATATTGATTTTAACTTGTTTAAACACCTCTAATATTTCTGCAGTTTGAGCATCTCTCTTAGATTTTAGGAATCTTTGAGGGAATGGTAGTTTGGGAACATATTCCCTTGAAGTAATCTCTACTACTTTTTCACCTTCCATTTCCTCCCATTTTTCTATTTCTTTTTTCTATGTTCTCTCATTCTCATTTAATGTTATCTCATCTTCCGTCTGTATTTGATTTTTCGTTGTTCGCTTAGGTTTTAACTCTTTCCCGGGCTCAGCCACCCTAGGATGAATGGTTTTGTCTATTATTTTACCACTCCTAAGCGTTGTGAGAGCTTGAATTTGCTCAAAATTATTTTAATTATTGGAAGTTCTTCAGCTTGATTTACTTGAGTAGATGGATTTGGACGTGGTTGAGTAGGCAACTGACCTTTCTGTTGATTACTCAGTGTTTGGGTATAAGGGCCAGTTGTCCTTTTATGTCATCCATCGCTCGATTATTTTGGGCCCACAATGTAGATTGTGTAGCCATGAATTACTGAAGAGTGTTTTCGGTGGACCGTTTATTGGGAGGAAATTGTGTCTTTGGATATGGTCTCATGTTCTGAGATGGTCCTGGGTTATGGTTAGGAATTTGTGGAATAGGTGGAGAGGGAGCAGAATGAAACTGCTGAGGTATTGATTCTCCATCATTTTTCTATCCAAGGTTAAGATGATTCGTCCAGCCTAGATTATAAGTTTCAGAAAATGGATTTCCTCCTTGATTTTGTCCCCGATATGGTGGACGGAATTGATTTATAGCATTAATAGGCATCTCACTAGTTTATTGGCTTTGAACTATTTCATGACAAATTGGGATAGTTGGACAGTCATCAGTTTTATGTGCTTAGCTATCACACATAAGGTAATAAACGCCAGCTACAGGTTCCTTAACAGTTGGTGTCTCCTTTTTGATTTTTAAAGTTTCAATTTCATGTGAAAGTGTTGCTATTTTTGCCTAAAGATCATCAGATTCACTTAACTGGTGTACTCCCTTGGTAGGTGTTGCAATAGCGATTTAAGAGTTCTGGGATCCTATAGTATCCCATGTCTGTGCATTCTCAGCTAGGAATTCGAAATATTCGTAGGCTTCCTCAGGGGCTTTATCATAGAACTGACCATTACACATTGTTTCCAAAAAAATTGTTTAAGTTGAGATGTTAAGGATCCATAAAAGATACTAGCCAGATGCCAGACCTCGAATCCATGGTGTGGATGGGAATGTAAGAGTGTTTTAAATCTTTCCCCATCATTGATAAAAGGTTTCAGTAGGCTGAGGGGCAAAATTCAAAATTTGGTGTTGAATGGCATCAGTTCTATTTGGAGGGAAAACTTTTTAAGATATTTGGATTGCATTTCTTCCCAACAGTGAATAGAGTTAGGTTGTAATAGTTCAAACTACCTAGCAGTTTTATCCTTAAGAGTGAAAGGGAAAAGTTCTAGGAATACTAGATCTATGGGGTAGTTTTGGTCTTTGAACGTTACATAAAGATTCCTAAACCTAGTTAAGTGTTCGCAATGATTTTCAGATTCCATACCAAGAAAGGTGGCAGAAGTTGGATCATCCCAGGTTTAAAATTAAAAAGTCTTTGGTTTTCAGGCCATACTATACAAGATTCAGGTGCATGCCTATCTTGTTAGAGTATGTCCCTCATTGAATGCCTATGAACAAAAGCTTGATTATTTTCTGTCATTTCTACTGTAGGGGTAGAAGTAGATGATATGGGAACGTCTATGAGGAAATTTTTGGTATAAAAGGGAATATTAATGTTTGCAGGATGTATTAATCTACCGTCTTCCCCACGATTCCAAGCACTCATAGACTAAACAAATAAAAATTAAATTTAAAATTCTAGGAAATACCATATTCAAAAGGCTATTTTGAAAAGCTCTTTTTGAAAATATTTCAAGTCTTTCTTACTAAATTTCAATTTGAAATCTAAATCAATCAGACATCTATAGATTACTCTTCTTTGCTCAAAAGTTTCCAAAAGTTCAAGTTGTTGGTCTTCTTTTGGAATTCGAATTTCCAAAATTTCAATCTCCTTTCATGATTCAGAAATTCTTTTCTTAAGATCGTTTTGCAAACGAAATATACATAAAAATTCAAAATAAATAAAATATTGTTTTTGAAATAAAAGGTAGTAATTAACTTTAACCTAAACCAACTTAAAAACTAATCCAAGGTTCCCTGGCAACGGCGCCAAAAACTTGACTACTTCTAGAAATTGTGTCTAAAATTACCCCCAAGTGTAAGGCTATGCAATGTAGTTTTAACTCAGTAAGAACGAGGTCAAATCCACAAGGAATCTAATGTGTTAATTTCTAAGTTTCATGAGGTTAAGCAATTCACTACCTAGTTCAAAAGTGATGGATTTGAATTGAATGTTTTGGTATGATTTCAAATTGAAACTGAAATATAAATTACACAATTAAACTTAATCTGAACAAATAATTAAAAATTGAAAATTTAAGATAATATTTAAATGGAAGCAAAAGATATAATTCAATTAATAAGTAAACGTCTTGATTCAACTTTCAATTCCGACTGGATGGATTATTTCACAATGTGATGTGCTTTTTAATACATGATCTAAGCTTCATGTAAAGAAAAAGTAGATCGGAAAGATGTTTTCGTGAATCGAGCAATCACTTTTGGTGCCGTTACCGAGGATTGAACATGGGTCGCCTGCATGACAAATAGGAATACTTACCATTATACTATAATGACGAATTGCACTTTGTGGGTAATTTCGTTCCATCCCTTGGTGAATTTTAGAAATTAAATAACCTAGTGGTAGTAAGCATTCATGAATTTCTTTTGCTTATGCATTTGTTGCATCTTGTGCATGCATCTTAGATTCAGTAGGATTGTTAATTCATTTTGCTTCCAAACCTTAACCAGTTGAAGAGTTCATTGAATTGTCATTAACTTCATCATACGATACAATTTTTGCCCACTTTTCATTGCATGGATTCAAAAAATCCATATATGTACACAAAGGAATTTGAGGATGTCTGTGCTACATGCATGGATCCAAAAGTTAGTAAAGACACCGTTCGATTGCGATTGTTACCACTTTCCTTGAAGGATAAAGCTAAAATCTAGCTTAATTCCTTGAGACCCTACTCCATGGCACATAGAGAAATGCAAGCTGAAATTTTGAAAAAATACTTTCCGGCTCATAGGACATTAATGTTGCAAAAACAAATCATGAATTTTTTATGTCAACCTGGTGAGCCAATTTTTCAAGCAAGGGAGAAATTTAAGGATTTTTGTAATGCATGCCCTCATCATGGATTTCCAATTTGGAGAATGTGTAGTTTCTTTTATGATTCATTGTCATCTAAGCTTAAGCAATTAGTGGGTACCATGAGTAATGGTTAGTTTTTAGATAAATCTGTTGAGGAAGCTTATGAATTTTTAGAAGATCTTGTTGAGAACACTAAGGCTTGGAAGGTAACCTCATCTGCATATTTAGAGCTTAGAGGGGCACGAGCATAACTTAGTGGGAAGTTAAGGTTAAACGAAAATGGTGATTTGAGTACTAGGATTGCTGCTCTTACTAGAAATGTGGAGGTCTTGGAGACTAAAAAGGTGAGTATGGGTAGTAAGAGGGAAGTAGGGTGAGTTATTTGTGAAGTCTCTAATAATAGTGCTGATGATTGTCCCATTCTGCCTTCTTTTAAAGAAGTTCTGTATGGGCAAACCTGAAACACCACCCATACCTTTCCTAAGTAATATCAAGGTCAATCTTTAGCTCCATCTGGACCACCCCCATCGCTTAACCACTATCACCATAGGTTGAGAAATCATCCCTACTTTTCAAAGATTAATGATCAAGCTAGTGCATCATATCTTTCACAATTTAATGTAAATCCTCATCAAGGTCAATTCAAGGTTCATCTTCTAGTTCTTTCCAACCCTAGTATAAGAAGTCACCATTAGAAGACACCCTTCAGCAGTTTATTCAAGGTCAAATCGGTATCAACAATCAAATTGCTAAAAATCAAGAGCAAACTAATAGAGTCATTGAAGATATTGGGAACCAATTGACTAAGATCATTCAAGGTTAGGTTCAAGCTAAAAAGAGAAGTTTACCTAATTAAGCCATCCAAAACCCTCAAGGTCAAGTTCATATGAGTGAGACTTTAGGGTAGAAGCCAAATCAAAAGGATGTGTAATCAATTACTACATTGAGAAGTGGGAAAGTGATTGAAAAGCTAATTGACCTTAGGTTAGTTAGGGTGAATGAGAGAGAAGGAATGGTGTATAGATAGAAAGAGGTGAGTAGTGAGTCTAAAGAAAAAAGAAGAGAGCATGATGATGATGAGTAAAGGATAAATGATGATGTTGTGTAAGAACTGATGGGAAATGAGAAAAATGAGAAGAAGAAAAAGAGCAAGGGGAGAATAAGAATGAGAATAAAAAGATGGAGCAAGTTATAGGATTCCAACCCTGCCACCATTTTCAAGTCGATTGAATAAGTAAGAAAATGAGTTATTGAATTCTGATATATTTGAGGTTTTCAAGCAAGTAAAGATCAACCTACCCTTGCTAGATGCCATTAAGCATATTCCTTCTTACTCCATGTTTTTGAAAGATCTTTGTACTATCAAGAGAAAAGTGAGTGTCAAAGAAAAAATTTTATGGCAGAATAGGTGAGTGCTATCCTCCAATATAAGAGCCCACCCAAGTTTAATGACCTAGGTTACCCTACCATAGCATGTGTCATGGGTAAGCATAAGGTAAAACAACCTCTATTAGATTTAAGAGCTAGTGTCAACCTTCTCCCATACATAGTCTATCAATAATTGGGTTTGGGGGAATTTAAACCGACTAGAGTGACTTTATAACTAGCTAATAAGTTGGTTTAGATTCCTAGAGGCATTCTAGAGGATGTTTTATAGAAGTTGATAAGTTTTGTTATCCTATAAATTTCATTATCTTAGACATTCAACCTATGCCACAAGGTTCTACTCCACCAGTTCCCGTTATTTTAGGAAGACCTTACCTAGCTACCACTAATGTTGTCATCAATTGTAGGAATGGTCTTATGAAAATCTCTTTTGGGAATTTTACGGGTCAGATGAACATTTTTAGAGTCACTAAGCAGCCTACGAAGGAAGAGGACATAAGCGAGGTAGATTGGATTCAGACAGTCACATAGGAGTATTTTGAGAGGGAGTTTGTCAATGACCTTTTCGAGAAGATGCTCATGTTAGGAGATGAGATTGATTATAAGGATGAGATTGATGATGAAGAGGTTTTAGAAGTCTTAAATTGGTTAGATAGTGCACCCTTCATGTTAGTAGAACAATCTAACCAAATTATGGAGAATCTTAATCCATCCCAAACTAAGCCTAAATGTTCAATTATTAAGCCAACTAAGTCCAATTGGAAACCATTTCCTAGTGAGTCTAGATATGCTTTTTTTAGGAGAGAACGAGTCATACCCTATGGTAATTTCTTCTCAGATTAGCAAGGACCAAAAAGAGAGTTTAATTAAGGAGTTGAGAGGATATAAGAAAGCTTAGGATGGACCATAGCAAACGCTTGTAGGATTAGCTAACTCATTTGCACGAACTCTATTTATTTAGAAGAGGGAACTAAACTGGTGAGACAACCTAGGAAGAGGTTGAATCCCAACATGAGGGAAGTTGTTAAGGGTGAAGTTTTGAAGCTCCTTGATGCCAGGATTATATATCCATTACTAATTCTCAATTGGTAAACCCTACCCAGGTTTTCCTAAAGAAGTCTGGAGTTATGGTTGTTAAGTATGATTGCAATGAACTTATGCCCACTAGGATTCAAACGGGGTGGTGCATGTGTTTTAACTATAAAAAGATTAAATACCTTGATATGTAACGACACAACCATTTTATTGTTTCCTTGATCGGTATTTGGTCTACAAGAAAATTGAAATAGCCCTTGAAGATCAAGATCAAGAAAAGATGACATTAATATACCCTTTCGGTACTTTTGCTTACTGATGCATGCCTTTTGGGTTGTGCAATGCGACGGCCACATTTCAAAGGTGTATGAAAAGTATATTTAGTGTTTTCATTGAAAATTTTCTAGAGGTGTTCATGGATGATTTCACTATGTATGGGAATGATTTTTAGACATGCTTGGAAATTTAGAGAAAGTCTTAGCTAGGTGTGAAGAGAAAACACTAGTTTTGAATTGGGAGAAATGTCACTTTATGGTGACACAATGTATTATCCTAGGCCGTGTCGTATCTCCTAGGGGTATAGAAGTAGACAAAACTAAAGTGGAGATTATTCAAAAGCTTCCCACCCCTAGGTGTGTGAAAGATGTTAGATCATTTCTTGGCCATACGAGATTCTATAGGAGATTTATTGCATCCTTTAGTGCTATAGTCCGACCGTTATGTAATCTTTTAGCATATGATACACCATTTGAGTGGACCTTAGAGTGTCAGGCTTCTTTTGAAAATCTAAAGGGGTTGCTTACATCAGCTCTGATCATTTAGACTCTTAACTGGACACTACTGTTTGAGTTGATGTGTGATGCCAATGATGTGTCAGTGGTGTAGTTTTAGGGCAAAGAAAGGATGAAAGACCATATCTTTTACACTATACCCATAAATCCCTTAGTGACTCCCAAAAGAATTATACCACAACTAAGAAAGAGTTATTGGCAGTAGTATATGCACTTGGTAAATTTAGGTCATATTTGATTGGGTCATATGATATAGTTTACACCGATCACGCTACTTTAAAATACCTTCTCATCAAAAAGAAATTCAAGCCTAGATTGATCAGATGGATCTTATTACTCTAAGAGTTTTATTTAGAAATTAAAGATAAACAAAAGGTAGAGAATTCGGTAGCTAATCATCTTTCTAAACTTCCCCATCAAGACCTAACTACTTTTAATCCTCCTATTAACAAGACCTTTCTCCATGAGTAGTTGTTTCTTGCGTCTGCTATTGAGTCTTCTCAGATTTCTTTAGTTTGTTACTATAGCAAACTATTTAGTTTCAGGAGTGACACTCTTTCATTGGATTGTTTTGGATAGGAAAATTTTTCTTAAGAATGTCAAATTCTTCTTCTAAGATGAGCCTTATCTTTTCAAGTACTATTCGGATCAAGTCATTAGGAGGTGTATTCCTGATAATGAGTTTCAAAGTGTGATGTGGTTTTGCCATACTTTGGCATATGGTGGTCACTTTTCAGCTAAAAAAGACTGTAGCCAAGATCTTATAATGTGGGCTTTATTGGCCTATAATGTTTAGAGACGTTTATGCTTTTCGTATTGCATGTGATAGATGTCAGAGACTTGGAGGCCTCACTAGAAGGAATATGATTCCCTTGCATCCCATTTGTGTTTTGGACATTTTTGATTGTTGGTATACACTTCATGGGGCCATTTTAAAATTCATTTGGTCATGAGTACAGTTTGGTTGCGGTTGATTATATGTTCAATTGGGTAGAGGTTATTCCCACTAGAATAAATGACCATAGGTTGGTAATTAAATTTTTAAAAGAAAATGTGTTTTCCCAATTTAGCATGCCTAGGGAAAAGATTAGTGATAGAGGGCACATTTTTCCAATAGACCTATGGGTTTGTCATCCTCAACCTAGTGGTCAAGCTATATTAGCTAATAGGGAGATAAAAGGATAATTGAGAAAACAGTGAACCCAAATAGGAAGATTAGTATTTATGGATAACTAATGCACTTTGGGCATATAGAACAACACATAAGACCATTTTGGATGTGTCTCCCTTCAGGCTAGTTTATGGCAAGGCTTGTCATTTGCCCATGGAAATGGAACACAAGGCATATTGGCCATAAGATAATTCAATGAGAACATAGATGAGTCAGGCATTCAAAGGAAATTGCAATTGAATGAGTTAGAGGAGATTAGACATTAGACACATGATCTCCCACTTGAAATTCCAATGGTCGTCTTTTTTTATTTGTATAACTCTTCTTACGGCCTTATGCTGTTTCCACCCTTTGTTTTATAACTTTAGTCTTTTCGTTAGTTTCACAAACTAACTCTGCTCCAATCATAGCTGTCTCTTCGACTTTCGTCCAAAAAACTGGTTACCTACATGGTCTACCATACAATGCCTCAAATGGTGCCATCCTAATACTAGCTCGGTAACTATTATTATAAGTAAATTCCACTAGTGGTAAATGATCTTCCCAACTTCTTTTGAAATCTAACACACAAGCTCGAAGCATGTCTTCTAGAATGTGAATTGTTTGTTCAAAAAGGCATCTGCAACCACATTACCTTTACTTGGATGATAATCTAGTTCAAAGTCATAATCCTCTATATATTCTGAAAAAACACATATACTATGCTAGATATCCCAACACAATCAATCACACAAATATTTGAAAGCAGAAGACAATATATGTGGCGAGGAAATCCACACAGGAAACTCCTCTAAAAACTTTCACTAAAATCAAACGTTGGTTA
>QLOD02000010.1:16290175-16301650 GCA_003260245.2 Sideroxylon spinosum | reverse complement strand
TATTTTGAGTCAGCCATTTCTTACAACTTCAAATGCATTAATTGATTACAGGAATGGGTTGATGAAAATGTCTTTTGCTATCATAGCTTTTGGAATAAACATCTTTCATGTTAGTAAACATCTAATAGAGGTGGCTGAAGTAAAATAATTGGATCTAATACAAGCCATTATGTAGGGGTTGAAGACTCATTCTGAGAGCTTTAATGCTATCTATTCAAGGGATCACACTGTTTAGTCGGTCATTTTATTTTCTTTGTGTTCATCTACCACGCCACTCATTATAACCACATCTGAAATATTATATACTTTTGGGGATAGTATGTCTGATGACTTACCCGTTGAGACCCTTACATTTCGGTGAAAGTATGATTCTAATTATGGTTTGGTTCATATTATAGTCCTATAGGACTCTCTTGAGAGTGAATTTTCTTTATTATCCTTTAAGAGTTCAATAGGCAGGCCTGAGAGTGAGAGTGGTGCGTACCTTTTTTTCTTTTGCCCTAACCTTAACTGAGAATCCCACTGAGGGAACTAAGCATGTTTTGACCATGACTGACCACATATGTAGGGAAGTGGTGAAGAATAAAAAGCTCGTTTGCATTAACTCTTTAGGTGTTGAGGGGATACTAGAGAACACATAACCGCACTCTATGTTCACATATGTAAACAACTTTGGGCCATATTTGGGGTTCAAGGATCCCAACAAGGCCATGCATTTTGTAGTGCTCTCTACACTTAGATAACATTCACTCCTGGTGACAGGCTTGAGAAGCACATCATTGAGTCAGTTGACCCTAATTCACCTCTTGACATATCCCCATCTGAGTCTTGCTACAGGGATTGTGAGTGATTACAATGTGACCGACCATCACTAGGGGGAAGTAGGAGACACGAGAGAAACTTCCATAGATTTCTTAGGTTGCGAGAGCAAAATTAAGTCCAACATATCCATGTATTTTCATGCATTATGGTCATATTTGAGGTTTCATGAACCTCACTTGGCCTTTCATCCCTTGGTATGTTTTACACCCGAGGTGCGTCCACATTCGGTGCTTTATGGGGCTGAAGAGAACATCTCATTTCTTAAATCATTTGTGGACACGTGGGATAGAGAAGGTGTTGGATAATCCTTTTCTTTATTTCATCTGTACATAGTAGATTAGATTTTTCTTTCCTTATTTTCTTATTTTTTTCTTAGTTCAGATTTTTTTTTATTTCTTTTATTTTTATTTTGAATTTGTACTAACTTTCTTTCTTGTTTTATTTTTCTTTTAATTTTATTTTCTGCTAACATTTTTCTTGTATAGTTCTTTCATTTTCTTCAAATAAGGAAGCTCTTGACGTAGTATCATTCCTCTCCTTTTTATTTAGTCTTGCAATTCCAATTGGTACTTGAATGTTATTGTTTGGAGTACTGTAAAATCTAGGTTGGGGGGTGTATTAGGTGGACCTTAAGTGGCTTGAATAATGGGTACATGCTTGATTTATTTTGTGCTTTGTTCTTATTTGTGCCCTTTATGGTTATTGTTTCATGCTCACTATTGCACGCTACGAACCCACATATGCTTAATTATTCTCACATTGAGGACAATGTGAATTTTAAGTTTGGGGGTAAGGTTCGCATGATGAATTGATTTGACATATATTGAATGAAAAAGAAAATGTTTTTCAAATCTTAGGCAAAGTAAGGTTATCTTGACTTAGCATGAGTTGGACCTTGCATGTGTCTCTAAATTAGTTCAATATTGGTTTTAGTCATGAAAATAATAAATGATTCTGTTTCAATCTTAAATAAGGCACTTGATTCAAATTGAGTATATAACTTTTGTTGACACCCCAATTTTGCCCCCTCATTTAATATTTACATTATTTAATGTTTTTACCTGAATGGTGCTCTACTGTTTAAGTTTTCTTAATCGTAGGATATGTTAAAGTGCCGGAATTCAATAAAAAGCAAACAATCAGTAAAACGTCAATTATACCCCTAGAGCTAGGGAGACGCCAAGATGAAGGACCAGATTAAGGTAAAAGGCCACCAGACAACGTAGATTTGTCCAAGACACCAAACATAGAAGTCCAGTATCCATAAAGGAGTCAAAGTCCAGAGTCAAAGGCTAATTCGGTTCAGAAGTTCAAAATGGGCTCTACCAGCACATCCAAACGACAGTATGAATCGGAATGCCCAGATCAAACCAGAAACATACAAAAAGACATACAACATCCCAAGACATACTAGAGAACATAGAACTTGGCTTAGAACAGTTAAAAGGCCACTTCAGAGGTCATCTAGGCTTCCCTGACTCTAAATGGCTCCTACCGGAAAAAGAAAAAAAGCTACTGGCACCCCGGACACAATTTGAGCATCCAGACGAAGTTAGAATATCCTCAAATTGCACACCAATGTTGAGGGTATATTCCCTAAGGTAATGCTATAGCTAGGTCTGACCAAATCAAACTTTAGGAGGTCCCTCCAAACTCCTGACTCAATTTTTATTTAACATTTTATATATTCTCAGAAATGTCCATTGATGGAATCTATAGGTTCCTCATACCCAAAAATGGTGGAAGGTATCATCCTAGTGGTGCCTCCAGAAGTTAAGTCAAAGGCTTGGCTATACCTCTCTCCATTTCAGTTCGTTTTGGCATAACATTTTGCAAATGAACGTAACCTAACCTCAGAAACCCTAAATTGGGCTTGGTTTTGACCTAATTGGTCTAAATCACTCCAAAAAGTGTCTTGGAGGTCCTAGAAGCTCCTGAAATCTACGCCAAGGATCTTACAATTGCTCAAACCTTTTTAGGTGATACCCAAACTTTGCCGTACATGGCTCGAGCTAGGGGCTCAAGCCAAACAACCTACTATTTGGCCTTAAAGGCAAAAGGTTTGCCTTAAAGGCTTTTTTCAAACTTTTTGCTAACCTTGTTTAGGAAAAAATCTTACATATCAAGTTTAGCAAGAATGTTTGCCTTCCTTATTTTTCGAACTTGTTTGTTGAGCATGTTTTATATACTTTTTTTTTACCTAATTTATTATTCGAACTTGTTTGTCTACCTTATCTTGCAAACTATTTTGCGTAACTTTTTTTTTTCAAACTTGTTTGACCACTTTGTCTAACAAAGAAGATTACAAAAAATTTTGGTTTCACTATCATTTTAAAATTTTTTGATTATTATGGTATGCAAACTTGTTTGTTAACCTAATAAATAAACTTTTTGGCACCAAAATAGTCTTTAAATAGGGGGGCTCCCCTTTCATTTTCTTCATCTTTTACGACTAGCCTCTTTGTCAATGAAAGGTATGCATATCGTAATTCAAGATCGAGTTATACCCTATGCATGATATTAACCGGATAAATCTGAGATAATTTAGTAAAATTCCAAACGTAATACTCATGACATGTCCACATCATACTAACTTGCCATAGCATTATTGTATCATGCCATTCCAGGTCGTAATACCATGTTCACCATGTTATAACATAACATTACCATGCTACGTCATGCATAACATCATACCTGTCATGCCTTGTCATCTCTACTGAGTTATAACATGTCATTATCATCCTACACCATGCTTACATATCGTACTACTATGCTACATCATATTGTGCCCTACTAACTTGCTCATTCATCATCACATACCATAGTATAACATGCTAGGATATCATTTACCATGCTAGCACATATTCTGACATGCCATGCATCATATTTTAACATACCAGCATATGCCTTGACATGCTTGAACACATTCAAACATGCAAGCACGCACCTACTAGGGTTGACACAGGCCTAGAAATCAAACGCTTGTCAATCCAAAGCATTCATCATGAATAGGCAAGGCTCTAGAAACTAAGAGTGACTTCGGATTGGTTAAGCCGTTGATTTTTATGTCATGACTTCCCTTAGACAAGCCTGACATGCATCCCTAAATTGTCATCCAGAATAGAATCTAAATTATCATCACATTTAACATGCTTGCATATCTGATAATATCAACTCCATTATTCCCATCATCGTAGGCCCCTAGGCCCTTTACATAGACTAGATTATTATCACAAGGAACTGAGCTTTTAAGTTGAGCTGAGTTTCTTTCCCAAATGGTAGGCATTCATTCTTATTATCTTAGGCCTCTAGGCCTTTCACAAAAGCTAAAATACCATCATCAGGAATCAAGCTCTCAATCTGAGCTGAGTTCCTTTCCCAAATGGTGGATAATCACTTACTTCACAATTAGGTTCCTAAGCCTTTCAAATAGACTAGATCATCATCATTAGGAATTGAGCTCTTGATTTGAGCTAAGATCCTTTCCCAGATAGGTAGCTCGAGCAGGAGGCTTGAGTCCAGTCATCTTCACCAATAGATCAAGCCCAGTTCAGAGCTACATAGACTTGATCCTTTGACAGGGTAGCTGGGCAGCTCGAGTAGAGGGCTTGAGTCCGGTCACCCCAGTGTAAGGTGCTACCTTAGAACTAAGATCCTTTCCTTATGTTCCTTGCTCTATTTATCCATTTCCCAATTACACTACATTTGCAAACCCAAGCTACGCTTAATCACCTTGCATCTTATGCACTTAGGGTCATATGCGATGATCATTATAATCCGGAGTAATATTTTGAGAGATAACGAGTACAGAGAGTGGAAAATAAATTTTAGATATCCCTAGGTATCCGGGCATAACGGTTTCTGTGTATAGCTGAACCCTTGGATCCATTATCTTTGATTGCATAGACTAGTCAAGAGTCATCAAAAAGAGCCATTTATCACATCTTTTAAAAACATAAAATAACAGACTTTAAATCATAATCAAAACTTTTGTTTCTCGACACATCCGTTTTTGAAAAATGTCGGGTGGCGGCTCTTAGTTTCTATCAAGACATTTTTTCAAAACAAAACATAGTTTTTCACATTTGGGCAATGATGGGCGCACCATGTCACAGTAAAGACTCACGACTTATGCTCGTAGACCCCGATGAGTGGATCCCATCACAACAATTGGTGACTCTACTAGGAACCCAACTCTTTCTTTGAGGGTTTAACCGTGTTTTCCTTTTTCATAGTCGCTATCTCACACTATAATCTCTGGTTTATCTAATCAAAGAATGAACCTCATTTTCCACTAGGACGCATATATTTTTACATTTATTCTTACACTGTGCATACTAACCCATCCAATTGCAAGTAAAATATGTGTATATATATATCTTGATTTATTTTGTTGGGTGCATAAATAAATAGCACAAAATGCTTTACTGCTTTCCCTATTTGTCATAAACTTGTACTCTCCCAAATCACACACTATGCACATCATTAAGCATATTTTGCATAACCCATTTTTACCCTGTAGTTAGTTGAGGTAGGTTATTAAGTCGCTTAAGGATGTAGTTGTGTAATACTGTCTGCTTGACAGGAGTATCAAACTTCTTCCCGGTAGGATCACTAAGCTGAGAAAATTTTCTTCAAAAAATTAGAGGTTTGAAGACCTGGTGGCTATTAACCTTTCTACAATGCATTAAGTCAAGCCGTGAACCTCATGTGACATATAGTCAAGCCATAGGCTAGAGCCTCACAGAGTCCAATTTTGATAGGAACACTGGAGAAGATGGTGCTAACCCGTTTGTTCACTATGATTGCATAGAAACATTTATTCATACACAATAGAGGAGATAACTTAATGTTGTCTCTACATAGTAATAATGCCTATCTATTATTGTCTAAGGGATCAAGTCCTAAATGGACCATTTGTTTATACACAGTGAACCCTATGGTTCATTTTCTTAAAATAAAGAGATTCTCACTCAAGCCCAAGTTTGCCCTGCATTTATCCATTAAGTCAAAATTAGTGCATATCCTAGTTTAAAAACCTAGATTTTATCAAATCTCCACTCAAAACTATCGAAGGTTTCGACCTGAAACTCTACTGGATTTGAGTCAGAGATTTAGTAGAATCTCTAAACCTACGCGAAAGTCCTCGGAAACATAACCTAGAGTTTTCACCTTCAAATCTAGTCAAAGTTTCAACCCAAAACTTTACCAGATTTGGGATAGAGATCCCAAGTTAGAGTTTCTCCAAATTTCTGTCCAGATTTGCAGTCATCTCAAAACATTGTCCAAAACTTTACAATAATTTCAACCTGAAACTCTACCAAATTTAAGGTAAGATTTTCGACAAAATTTCACACTAGAAAGTCATCAAAGTTTCAACTTGAAACTCTAGTGAAATTCTGGTAAATTTTGAACTAGAATATGCATAGATAAAATTTCAACTGGGTCAACGAGGGGCACCAATTTAAATAAAGACGAAATTCTACCGTGCCAAACAATCAAGAATGAAGATTCAAGACTCTAAAAGTAATTAGGATTTTTTCCCCTCAATGTAAAAGTATTCGCTACATTTTCTAAAGTGAGTACTGTTTTCAATTCATTATTTGTGATATTGCTTCGAGTGACAACTTTGAACGGGATAAGCTTATAAACAAGGATTCCAGTGATAATCTCTTTACATACATTTCAAATCACATCATCATTTCTTCCCTTGCCAATAAGGATGAATCCATAAGTAAAATCAAACAAAATGTCATTTAAAATCAATTTTAAACTTTCATTTTCATAACAGGTACCATCGCTTCTATTCACTCTGCTCAACAATCTTTTGCCAGCGTTAGATCTAAAACTAAAAACATGGCATCTTCACCCAAAGCACTCAACACTGTTAGAACTCAAGAGCCAATCATAACTACACTAGAAGTAACAAACCAACCCAATAGCCTCCCAATTCAATAACAAATGCCTCTGTCTTTGCTATCCCTAGCTTAGCGAGTTAAGAACATGGAGGAGGCATTGAAGAATTATTTCGGCTTTGGCGTGACAACATTAAAAGCTTCGGTAGCTCTAGTTGTCGTTACCGATCCACTGCTAGATTACACTATAGTCGATACTAAGGCCGGTCTTTTGCGATACCTACTTTACAACCTTGCTATTCATCCATCCTATTCTACTCATTTTCCCATCAATCGAAAGATTGACATACCTCATGCCTTAGCGAAATTAGCATAAGAATTAATAAGCCTTATGCTGCACCAACCAATTTCTCTCTCTGTCCATTTGGAAATGATAAGGATTCATGCAAAGCCAGAATCCTCAGATCCACCTTCCATGGATCCTCTTTCAAGTCCAAAATACATTATTACTTGGGAGGGTATTCTCAGACCATTCTGTGAGAAATAGTCTAAGCATGATAAGCACCTTTTCTCTCTATATCAATTGAATTGTGGAATTGATGGTAACCTACCAACTTCAACAAAGATTTGGGAGAAATACAATTCTTAGCCCTCAAGTCCGCACAGAAAAGCATCAACTTCTTGACTTTTAGGAATTTACCTTCGATCGATCTAGCCTATACTTCACAATCTACATTTGAGATCAACAACCTCATCCAAAAGCTAATATCTGATAGTGAAATCGAAGAACTAGATGCAAAAAGTTACCTAGCTCAGTACAAAAGAAGATGGGTAGAATTTCCCAAGCTTAAAAGAGTTTGCAAAAGAATGAGATTCGACCTAAATATAGGACGAGGCAATAATCAACAAGGCATGACTGGGCTCTAGAAATCAAAAGAGTGGTCCAAGGCTTAGGTATTAGAGTAAAGCTCAGCCACTAAGAGGTAGAGAAATGGGTCGAAAGAGTAGAGAGAGAGTCTTTGAACATAAACCTTCCTATGTAGCGAGGAATGTTCACCACTTTCCCCACATACTTCTGCAAAGAAGCAGGAGATGAGGTGATATGTCCTCTGATACCCATACAAGTAATAGGATGGGATACTATTCCTGAACTTAAAAAGTGAAAATTTCACTAGGGAACCCGTCCTGAGAGTGAGCATATCATCGAGCCTACCAGGGGTGATACAATCTTACGAATGAAGGAGAACAAGCTGCCTTTGGAAGAGATCAGGGCCATGAAATCCAAGATAGCCAGGCAATGCTTAAGAGAGAACATTACATGCTTCCCATGACCACCAAAGCTATCTCCTCCTCCCCGTCTTTTTTTCTTTTCTCTTTTTTTATAAAAGAAGAAGTCCTCGACAACTTCATTAGAATTACATGGAGAAGCAAGGATAATCGCGTAACCATATTAGAAAGGTTTAATGGAACTATTTTACTATACCAGATGTAATGATTATAGAGAAAGACTTTAAGGATCAACCTCTAATAGAACAATCAGAGCCTTCAAGTATCAGTAAAAAGGGCCTACATGGGCACGAGCTTTTGGATATCTTTTGTAAGTTCTTTTACATATTTAAACTTTTGAAATATCAATACCAATGTCCATGTTATTTTCTTTTTAATTCTATTCATTTTTTAGGAATTCATGATCCCCGAGACAGTAAAATGAAAACAAAGACAGTTCAGTAATCACATTAACATCATCCGCAGCTACAATTCAATAACTTAATTTTTTGAAATTAACACAAATTAAACCCTAATTTTCAAATCATTAACAAAACCAAGCACCCTCATTCTTGAGACATTTCGATCACTAGATCTTCACATCATCAAATTGGCATATCATTGATTACGTAAACTTTACATATAAAACCAACACAGTCACACTACTTACACTGCACTTACATTTTGAAAATGCTTCTGGCTAGGGGCATTCCCTTTCAAACTCAACCAGAACTTGAGGGTAATCCCAAAGTCCCTCTCACCACTTATATAATATCATCTTACAATCACATCATTTTGCTGGTCAGAGTAGCATCACATCACCTCAGTCAATTCACTGTCATCCTAAGTTGATACCCATTTCCTTCAACCATATGGAGCCGGCATTTTATCTTTCAAAAATAAACATCACACCCTTTTGCAATTTTGAATCTGTAACCACACATTTTTGTGTAGAATTTTTAAATCTTTTAAAACATTCAATCATTTTCATCAAACATTCGTTATCACTAACTAGTATGTTAGAATCGCTACAAAGCACTAACACATTTAATCACAAATTTGAATGACCTACACTTCAAGTGGTCAATCCTATAATCTCAGTGTTCGCTAGAACTATGAGCGACCTAATTCTTGGTCCATCAAGTACATAGGCAACTAAATAGGTTTGGTCACCACCTCCAAGAGATCAAACCACTGACGATATTTTCTAATACCTAAAAGTGGTCATCAATATAATCTAGAGCTTGACAGATTAATAGACTAAGTTTAATACAACAAGTGGTATTCAGAAAAAGAAAAAAAAAAAAAGAAAGAAAAGAAAAGGAGAGAAGAGTCAAACTATTACCTTTAGTAATATTGAGAGCTTAAGAGACTAATTTTCCAAGGTCAATGACTAGAGGCCATCATTTCAGCTATCCTGAATAGATTTAGGATCATCCATAGTTAAGCCCTTTGAGCCTTAAAAAAAAATCATATATTCTTTCCATTAAACCCTACATAGGATTATCCCCCATATTGGGGTAAGTAATTAGGATGGTTCAGTCGTTAGGGGCGTCCCTCATCATCGAAAATCATCATCTTATCTAATCAAGTGAATCCAACGCAATAAAAAGTGTTAGAGTAACCCAAGGTAGTATATTTGAACAAAGTGGTCAAATTCAAGAAGAAAAGAGGCTTCATTTCTTTTATCTTTAGAACTAGGTCAATTATCCCTTGCATGCCCTTTGAGCTAGTTTGTATTTTTTTTGTAAAAGAGGAGAACAAAATAGAGCCAGGTATTACAAAGGAAGAGAACCAGAATAAAAGAAAAAAAAACAACAACAAACAAAGAGCTTGAAGTCTAAAGGAAGAAAATCAAACATAAATCAGAGCCAAATCAAGGGCAAAGTAGAAGCACCATCATCATCGAAGACTCAAGAACCTTAACAGGCAATGACTAAGCTTTAGCTTTTGAACATCATCAACAACAAAATATGCCAGCTTATCAAATGAGAAATTAGATGACCTCGGGGTCTAGAAAAATAATTTGAGCCTTAAATATCCTTCGTTTCTACAACTTTAACTCTTAGCCTATATTACGGTCTAAAATAAAGACCTATTGGATTGAGGCTCAACTACAACCTTCGAAGGCATTCGAATCGCTTCCGAGGACCAAAGGATGAGTTCTCAAGATAAAAGATGTACATTCTAGTGGGAGACCTTACAGATGATCCTCGGTGTATTTCACCTAACTAGAAATAGGAATTTGAGCATGTACATTCCTTTCCTCTTCTTCAAATCCTGAAACCAGGCCTACATTATAACAAAAAATAAAGTTCTCTTTGATTGACGGTGGTCATTTTGTCGGAGAGCATTCTTAAACTAGGGCCAATCATTTCTTTCAGAACCAGAATAAAACCTTGTCAAATTGATAGTGCTTTATTAGTCTAAGGCTTTTAAAGCAAAGAAAGCCCTCGAGGGGATAGAAAATGCTTTTAATGACTGGATCTCTTGATTAAATTGCAAAAAAAAGTTAATACTTCCTTGAACACTTCAAAAGTAAAGTCATTCACAAGAAAAACGTTTTTCAAAAGAAATGCACAAGTAGTCATTCTACCACTCTAGTATGTCACACATCTTATAAATCATCTAATCATTCATTTTAAAAAATAACATTCATCGTATACTTTTACCAGTAGATACTAGATTCTTTCATTCGTCATTCATAACTCAATTTTGAAAAATAAATGCATGTGACTTTGTTCACAAATCAAGACCGCACACGATCTTACTCCAAGTTTTCAAATTCCCAAAAAAATTTTCAAAATCAAACACCTTAGAATCATAGACATCTAATAAAGACTTTGAAACTATCAAAATGAAACTACATAACACAAATCATAAATACATCAACTCATGAGGATGGTACCCTTATCAACAACATCCAGTACAAGGCACAGGATCGTCAACAACCAAAGAGCAAGGCATTCTTTAGAAAATCAACTGCAAGGCATGGAGTCAATATCAACCAAGGAATAAAAGATCACACAACACATTAAGAGTGAAACTCCTATTCGATAGGTAAATTTAAATTCATAAGATACGGCTAGGACTCGGGAGGAAAAGCTCTTTACTAGACAAAATAAAGTAAAGTTCAGGAGTAAAGGCTCCTAACCAGACTAGACTAGACTAGATAAAGTTAAGTTTAGGAGTAAAGGCTCCTTACCAGACCAGACTAGACAAGAAAGAATTAAAGTGTTCAAGCAGATGCTTTAAACTAGACCAAACTAGATAGAGCTAGGTGACTGCATCTAGAAATTGCATTCATAAAATACCCCCAAGTGCAACGGTGTGCATTGTAGTTTTAACTTGATGAGAACGAGATCAAATCCAAAAGGAGCCTATTGTTTAGTTTCTAAGTTTCCAAAGGTGAAAGAGATTTACCACGTAGTTCAAAAGTAACAATTTCAAGTGTTTAAAGGTTTTGGATTGATTTCGAATTATAAATAAAATTGTAAATTTCTTAATTAAACTTAAATTAACCAAAATAAAA